>PVJA010009660.1:16008-45894 GCA_004027025.1 Myocastor coypus
TAAAAAAAAAAAAAAAAAAAAAAAAGAACCTGAACTTGTTAGCCGGGCGTGGTGGCTCACACCTGTAATCCCAGCACTCGGGAGGCTGAGGCAGGAGGATTGGTGCGAGTTCGAGACCAGCCTGGGCTACAAAAGTGAGCTCAGGACCAGCCTGAACTGCATAGTGAGACCCTGTCTCAAAAAGACAAAAAAAAAAAAGAAAGTAAAAGAGGTGTGTGTGTGTGTTCACATGTACCAATTCTTTTATACCGTTCCACTGTCAGTGCTAAGTTTTCAAAGTGAAAAATCCTCATAGAAAATACAAATATGACTGCCCTCATTAGGTCATGGTTGATGACTCAAGACAATCTTCAGGGTTGTTTTGTTTTTATATTTTGTAGGTAAGGATCTACAGGATGTTCAGGGTCTCACTACTAGATATCGTACTCAGCCGGGCGTGGTGGCTCACGCCTGTAATCCCAGCACTCGGGAGGCTGAGGCAGGAGGATCGGTGTGAGTTCGAGACCAGCCTGGGCTACAAAAGTGAGCTCAAGGCTAGCCTGAACTGCATAGCAAGACCTTGTCTCAAAAAGACAAAAAAAAAAAAAAAAAAAAACTAGATATCGTACTCGGGGCCCGGCGGGATGGCTCAGTGGTCTAAAGCGCCTGCTTAGGGAGCGGCTGCAGGGACCGCAGTTCGATCCCTGGCACCACATGCTGCGCCAGCCCTGCCATCAGGGCAGGCTGAGCCGGCCATGAAAATAAATAAACAAAAGTTCTGAAACAAGAAAAAATAATAATAATAAAATAAAATTCAAAAAAATTATTAGGGCCCGGCGGGATGGCTCAGCGGTCTAAAGCGACTGCTTAGGAAAGCTTAGGCAGCTGCAGGGACCACGGTTCGATTCCGGCACCACATGCTGCGCCAGTCCTGCCCTCGGGGTGGGCTGAGCTGGCCCATGAAAATGAGTGAATAAACAAATGGAGGTTCTGAAACAAGAAAAAAAATAAATAAATAAAATTAAATTTGAAAATTCTAAAAAAAAAAAAAATTATTAGATATCGTACTCATAGTGATCCACCTTTTCATAGCCTCCCAAGAACTAGGATTACAGGCGTGCCACCACGTCAGTCTCAACTGCTGTCTCAGCGCACCCCAGGGTGGGGGAGGGGGTCATAGTACAGCAGGCCTGGGGGTGGAACTATCTGACTCGCCCTGACAACCCACAGTTCTGAAGAAAATAATTTCTCTGTATGGCTAATCATTATTGCTTATGTTTCCACATAGGTCCTTCTCCTAGCTTTTGTCCATTTTATAGCTCAATTCCTAGCTGTAAACACATGGTTTCTGTGATGACTAGAATGCTATGGTTTCAAAAATAATTTCTGGCTAATTTTGTATTACTGACAGAAAGCAAGAGAAGATATAAATATAGATAAAGTATACACATAGACTTGCACACAAGAAAGAAAGAAGGAAAGAAAGAAAGGAAGGAAGGAAGGAAGGAAGGAAGGAAGGAAGGAAGGAAGAAAGAAAGAAAGAAAGAAAGAAAGGCCTGGTACGATGGCTCAGTGGTCTAAAGCGCCTGCTTAGGAAAGCTTAGGCAGCTGCAGGTACCGCAGTTCGATCCCCGGCACCACATGCTACACTAGCCTTGCCCTCAGGGCAGGCTGAGCCAGCCATGAAAATAGATTAATAAACAAACAAAAGTGCTGAAACAAGAAAAAAAATAAAATAAAAAATTCTTTAAAAAAACAAAAAAGAAAGAAAGAAAACTTAAGCTAAATTTTGTATATTTAACCCTCCCAATTCTTTTTTTGTTTGTTTGTTTGTTTGTTTTCTGCTTTTGAGACAGGATCTCGCTATGCAGGGCAGGCTGGCCTTGTGCTCACTTTGTAGCCCAGGCTGGTCTCGAACTCACAACTACCTTCATGCCTCAGCATCCCAGTGCTGGTATGACACGTGTGCACCACCACACCAGGTTCCCAAATTTATTTTAAATAAATCTAGGTGTTGGCAACAGAGGCCAACAAACTATTTTTAAATTATAGACATGACTACACAGGAAACAGTACTCATTCAGTCATACAGCAACTACAGACACAGCAAAATATGGGGACAGAAAGTCAGACAGGAATACAGGAAAGGAGACTAAAACTGAAAGAGAAAAAACATTTTCAAGGCACACTCCCAGCTGCTGTATGTGTTCAGCTGGAAATAGCATTTATAAATATACCTGAGCACTAACAATAGTTTGGGATTGAAACTGTATCTTTGTAGACGCCTATAGTTATAGTTTCATTTGAACAAAGTGTTAATCAGATCTGGGTTCAAATCCTATCTGAAGCTGATTTAAATCTCTCATATTACACTAACCAAAAAGTCAATAAAACCCTACAGAATGCAAACACGGAGGATTGATTAGGCCTATAGATTTTTGATGAGGAATAATCAAGTGCTTTAAGGTCAATGAAAGATCAATGTCCTTAAACAGTCCCCCAAAATTATAATTTTAGAGCTCTACCCAAAGAGAATAACCAAAATATTGAGCTTTAAGATAGTCACATAGAGAGACTAGTGAGATGTCTCAGCAATCTAAAGCACCTGCTTAGGCAAACTTAAGCAACCACAGGGATCACGGTTTGATCCTTGACACCACCTGCTGTGCCAGCCCTACCCCCCAGGGCAGGCTGAGCCAGCCATAATATTAAAGGGGCGGGCGGCTGGAGAGATAACTCAGCAAAATAAAGGCTTGCCTGGCAAGCGCGATCCTGGGTTCTGAAAAAAAAAAAAAAAAGATAGTCATGTATAGTAGAGGAAATAACCTGATATTATAGTATATCTTTAATATATAATAATAGTATCCAGTATTTAAAGTGTTGCACCTCATTTCATTATATGAAAAGTGGTTCATTTTTATGTGAAAATTACAAAGCCATACATAAAGTGCTGCTTTTAGAAATTTAATAATTATATGCATATAAAAGCATACAAAAAATGCTAACAATTGCTACCTCCACAATTATTAAATAATTTCTTGTTTGGATTTTCTTTTTTTTTTTTTTTTTTTGTCTTTTTGAGACAGGGTCTCACTGTACAGTTCAGGCTGGCCTTGAGCTCAGTTTTGTAGCCCAGGCTGGTCTCGAACTCTCACCGATCCTCCTGCCTCAGCCTCCCGAGTGCTGGGATCACAGGTGTGTGCCACCACACCCGGCCTGGATTTTCTAAACTATCTATATGAACATGTATCATTTCCATAATCTGAAAAGTATCAATCATTATGGGCGAATAAAAATTTAAAATACAGTGGCTACTATACATGAAATACAAAAACAAAAAGTTATCAATATCATTAAACTTTAAATAGGAACTAATTGACACAATTTATAGAAAATGGGGGGGGCGGCAGGATGGCTCAGTGGTCTAAAGCGCCTGCTTGGGAAAGCTTGGGCAGCTTCAGGGACCGCGGTTCTATCCCCAGCACCACATGCTGCACCAGCCCTGCCCTCAGGGCAGGCTGAGCTGGCCATAAAAATGAGTGAATAAACAAAGGTTCTGAAACAAGAAAAAAAAATAAATAAAATTTTAAAATTCCTTAAGAAAGAAAGAAAGAAAGAAAATGGGAAAACCAGCTGGCCTGATAGCTCAGTGGAGTGGACTAAAGCACCTGCTTAGGCAGAGCTCAGAGGCCAGGGTTTGGGCCAGACCTGCAGTGCCAGCCCCACATGTGGGACACACAGAGATGATGATTGAGACTGGGCACAGTGGCGCATGCCAGTAAACCCAGTACTTTGGCAGGCTGAAAACAAGAGGATCACTATGGGTCAGATCTACGTAGTGAGACCCCGTAGACCTTGCAGGCCCTGTCCTAAATACAAAATTAAGAAAATGGGAAAACTTTAAATTCAAACTTCATAATACGTAAAGAGGAGCACAGGAAGCAGGATTGCATGGGAACAGGCTGTGAGAATTCAAAGACCAGTTTCTTACTAATGCTAATGTGAAATTTTAGATGGCATCATGCTTTATGCCACCTTAACCAAAATAAAATAGGTTGGGCCAACAAGATATCTCAGCAAATTAAGTGCCTCCTTGGGCAAGTACAGGGACCAGGGTTCGATCTGTTGTCCCACATGCTACTCCCGAGCCCAAGACCAAGTCCAGGTATGGCAACACATGCCTGCAATCCCAACACTGGGGAGGCTGAAAAGAGAGGATCACTGAGTCTGATCTGTGTAATGAGACCCTGTACCAAACACTAAAATGAAATAATAGTGATAATAAATAAAATAGGTGGTCTACACACAACCCAAAAGAAAAGAAAAAAATAAACTGAAAGATAGGAGCAACCGATTTTACTATAAGCAGATAGTCAGCTAAAGTTATCTTTGGCTGAAAAGCTGTGAATGCTACATGCAGAACAGCCCCTCCTCAAACCAAATGTATTTGTATCCTCTTCCACCCAAGACCAACCTACAGCAAAAAATCTTGTAGCAGACAGCCTCACCCAGAGAGGCAGAAGCAAATACTTGGCAAAGAGGTTAACTAGTCCTTGGGTAATTTTTAGTTAAAAGCCTTATTGTGAAGTAAACTTCGGACATCTTTAAATGACTATAAATCTTCCTTCTCTAACGTTACCTATGGAATTGTTCTTGTTTTTTAAAAAAGTAGAAAATGATGTAAAACATTCCTTTGAAAGGTAACTGCTAGAGTCTGGCGTGGTGGCGCATGCCTGTAATCCCAGCACTTGGGAGGCTGAGGCAGGATGATCAGTGAGAGTTCGAGACCAGCCTGGGCTACAAAAAATGAGTTCAAGGCCAGCCTGAACTTCATAGTGAGACCCTGCCTCAAAACGACAAAAAAACAGAAGAGTGGTAACTGACAGAATATAACCTATACCTTCTGTGCCAATATCCTCAAGGTAGACCCTTAGCAGTTACCACATAAAAGTATCGCTTAAGTCATTTCTGAATGCTTTGATGACACAAACTGAACTAAATAAATTCAGACAAAGAAGTTAACCAAGAAGTTGCGGTCAAAACTCCTAAGAAGATGCAGGCTATGATATAGCTTAGTGGTAGAATACTTGCATAGCATACACATAGGCTCTAGGTTTAATTCTCAGTACCACCACCACCAATAAAGAAGATGCTACAAAAAGATGTGGAAAGCATATAACTAAAAGGAACAATAATGGTTTCATCTGAAAATTATTTAAGAATCAATTCATGTATACTCCAGGTGCTTGGTACAGCATTTGGTTGGGGAAATGTTAAATCTTAGCATATAACTTAACACTATCATTCAGAGGAAGTACTGCTAATTTATAGTACTACTGATAACAGCACTACTGTTAATTTCAATAGGAAACCATTAACTTTTCTTCCTAGCTGCAAGTATAAACTCCCTCGCTGAAGGCCTGAGAGCTATGTTAAAATTCAATCTTTCTAACGCTTCTTCACATTTATACTGAATATGAATGAGTTATCCTGTATATTAGAGTTTCATTCTTGAGTTTTGTAAATCTTCTGTCATACAAACAGAAATGAGCACAAATTGTTTTTCACAATTCTGTCCATATTTATTGGCAAGAAGGCCTTTTATCCTATGTGCCAAATTCAGATACTCAAATAGCTTGCTGTCAGCTTCAGAAACCACTTTTTTTTTTTTTTTTACAAGCACGGCACAGGGCCTCAGGGCCAACTGAACCCTATAGCACTTGGGGCTGCCCACACTGCAAATTACGTAGCATGTTCTCCATGCTTTGTGGTTATTGATTCTGTGGATCATCCAGTTCAAATGAAGGGCACATCAGACCTCAAACAGCAAATTCCCACGAAACTGAAACTAGTTGACCAAGATCCTATTGACCTTGAAAGTCTGTGCTTGCAGGCTCATAGAGAAACATCTCAAACGTTATTTTTCAAAAACATAGAAACATAATATGAACTCTAAAAATCATTAATGCATTTCAAATAATAAGAACTCACCCTAAGTATACATGCAACAAGGGAATTTGTAATAAATACAAACATATTTCTGATAAAGACCTAAGGAAAGCAAAAATCAGTCTAATAGATTATTCATTTCATTTCAAATTTTCATGCATAATGCTGAGATACAGAAGGTTTGGCTGGGAGATGTGACTAAGTAGGCCAAAGGTGAATGAGACAGTTTTCCCTATAGTAAGTGCAACATTGCATTAGAGGCATTACTTTCCCAAACATGAATGCATCCTCCCAAATCATATAATGGATAAGGAAGGGTCTATGAAGTTGGACACAAGAACTTTCCCAAGGCCTGAATCTCAGGCCTTTGAGGTTTATTCGCTAAGTACTGCAATAACAGAAAGTGTCCTGAATATTATTTTTGAAGCTAAAAGAAAGCTCCATATTGATAAATGAACAGAATGTTCACCTCCCGAAGACAACGAAACTTGGTCTTTTTTTTTTTTTTTTTAAGGAAGAGTCTACATAGTGTTCAGGGTCTCACTACTGGATCAGACTCATAGTGACCGCCCATTTACAGTCTCCCAGGAGAGACTGCAATTACAGGAGTGCCACCACACCCAGTCTCAATTGCCATCTCAGTGCACCCAGGGGCATGGCTGGCATGGCAGGCCCTGATCAAACCCCAGCCCCTGTGCCTGCTTGCAGGCACTTTAATCTGCTGAGTTATTTGACCAGCCTTTAAACAAAGAAACTTAATCATTCATTCAATCACAATTTGTTCATTTTAACAGACAAACATGTACTTAAGATCTTGGCTTGTGTCTCCTAGGACTGTGCTTCCTTAATGGTTCCAGAACACACCAGACAACAATATTGGTTTTTTTTTTTTTTTTTTTTGTCTTATTGAGACAGGGTCTCGCTATGCAGTTCAGGCTGGCCTTGAGCTCACTTTTGTAGCCCAGACTGGTCTCGAACTCGCATGGATTCTCCTGCCTCAGCCTCCCAAGTGCTGGGATTATAGGCGTGCGCCACCACGCCCGGCTACAATATTGTTTACCTTAACCAATGGCGACTAAATTGTTGAAAAGATGGAAAGAACTACTTTTAACTTCTGACCTTTTTTGACCTGCTGTTCTTAGTGCACATGTATCAAGTCCCTGAATAGTCTTCCCTGTGCTCCACAATTAGACAACTGCCATAGATGTTATCTGGAACATCTTATAATTGATATCATAAGACCTACATAGGCTCACACGTGTGGCTGTATTAAAAAAAAAATTATTCATAAAACAATTATTCCAAAGCAAATCTACATAATTTTAAGGCACCCACATTAGTCAAGACAGTTCTAGGAACTAGGCCACATCCACCTTACAACCCAAATTCTTTCCTTCTTATCTGCAGTTAAGGTACAATGGCAACTGCAGTCAGGAATCTTAGTATGTGACTTTTTTTCTTTTCTTTTATTTTTTTGTCTTTTTGAGAGAGGGTCTCACTACACAGCTTAGGCTGGCCTTGAGCTCATTTTTGTAGCCCAGGCTGGTCTTGAACTTGCACCTATACCCCTGCTTCAGCCACCCAAGTACTGGGATTACAGGCATGTGCCACCATGCCCAGTAGTATGTGACTTTTCTAAGCAAATTTTTTCCAAGAATATTCAGGTTGCTACACAGTTTTCCTAAATGTGATTCTTTGCTTATTAATGTTTTAGGCAGCAAAGTGACCAACATGCATATATATAAAAATCTAGAATCCGGCTGGGCATGGTGGCTCACACCTGTAATCCCAGCACTTGGGAGGCTGAGGCAGGAGGATCAGTGCGAGTTTGAGACCAGCCTGAACTGCATAGTGAGACCCTGTCTCAAAAAGACAAAAAAAAAAAATCTAGAATCCAGTCAAAACTTTACAACATAGATAGATAGATAGATAGATAGATAGATAGATAGATAGATAGATAGATATTTCTGATACTGGGAAACAAACTCAGGACCTTGTGCCTATTAGGCAGGGCTTTAAGCTGCTGAGGTATCTCCCCCACCCTAAAACTTTACAATATTTAATGGTTACTCTAGAATGTTTGCTAGGTGCTGGGGAGATAGTTCAGGGGCACAAGTGCCTGTTTGGCAAGTGCAAGGTCCTGAGTTCAATCCCCAGTTAAAAAAAAAAAGAAAAAGAAAACAGAGCATTTGCTTTCAGAATTTCACTAGTGCAAATGTTTTCTACACTATTTTCCAACTATTTAGGTAGTACAAAACGTTCACACACAAAATTTATGTAAAGCCTATGTTTGTGAATTTTACTTTAAACACTTCATGACATGCTTTTCTTTAAATAAGTTCTCACATTCTATTTTTGCTGTTCAAAGTGATCTGGATGATGTAAGCAACTATGTCACTAACATTCTGGCCACTAAATACTTTTCATAAAATAATACGGACTTTTTCATCTGCACTTTTTACTTGTAGCTGACATCGGATGTACATACACTATGCAGGAAGAAGACAGCGGTGGTAGAGACCCTTAGTGAGAATATACGGGCTTCCTTCACCCATGAGACATGTGTAATAAAAGCACTTCAATAACAGAATTCATTCAGTGATTTCATGTATGACATACTCGGCCCATGGATCAAGAAATGTCTGGTATTATTTACAGTTCTTTTAAATGCTATTCCTAAGATTAGCTGGAACCTTCTTGAAACATAATGAAAAATTCTTCAATAAACAATGAAAACTCCTGTTAAAAGAAAAAGGCTGATCCACATACTACTTCACTGTGTGTGCGCACGTGTGTGTGTGTGTGTGTGTGTGTGTGTGGTTACAGGATGCCTGGATTTTACCTGAATTTCCAAAGGGTGAAGACCAGGTCTCAAATATTTCACTGAAAACTAAATGTAGATTTTAAAATTGTGGGCCGGACCTGGAGGAAATTTTTCACAAAGGTATGGTGCTGAGGTTTTCTTGAAGTACCGAGAATTAAAAAAAAAGAAAAGAAAAACTATTTCCTAAAAGACGGGTGGAGAGGGCTAAAAGCCCCGGGCGCCGTGGACAACCCGCCCAGGCTGGATTACAGACAGACACACAGACCGACAGACCGACGGACCGACAGACCGACGGACCGACAGACCGACAGACGGGCCGCGGGTTGGACTCGGTTCGGGGGCGCACTCGGGGCAGCCCAGCTCGCAGGCGCCCAGCTCCAGGCCGCGGCGGAAAGTTGGGGGCCAGCGCCCCTTCCTCCGCCCGCCCTGGCGCCCGCGCCGCCGACCGCGCTCCTGCAGGACTGGGCCGCAGGCAAGAGCAGCGGGTCCCCAGCCTTCCGGGACAGCGCAGCGGGCGGCGGGGACATCGCGGACCCCGTCCCGCCGGACCCCGCTCACCTCTGGCCGCGGGCCGCGCGGGGGCACCAGGCGGGAAGCGTCGCCCGTTCGCGTCCCTCGCGGAACTTCCCGGACATCGCACCGGGCGCCTCCGCCGCCGAGGACGACGCTTCCCGGCGAGGAGCAGCAGGAGGACGGCGGCGGCGGCGGCGGCGGTGGCGGGAGCGGAGCCGAGGGGAGCAGCATCGCGGCGGCGCCTCCGCCCCCGGGCGCCCGAGCGCGCTCTTAAAGGCGCCGGACAGGTTCGGGCGGGCGTAGAGGGGGGAGGGGCGGGGAGAAGGAGGCGAGGGGGCGAGGGGGAAGGGGGGCGGGCGGGGGACGGGAAGGGAGGGGCGCGGCAGGCGCAGCACTGGGCCATCCTGGCACCCAGGCCCTGAACTGCTGGCCTGTCCCGCTCCTCCCCACCTACGGGGCACGGCCCATCTCCCGCCCTGGAACTTGGAGCTCATCCTGGAGCCCCGCCCCCGATCACTCCTTCGTGAGGGTCTGGGCTCCAGGCCCCGCGCCCAGTGAGACTGCAGGGTGGACTGTCAGTGCTGGCCGGGGCCACTTGCTCTGCCCCACCGCCTCTTCGTTCTCACCTCCAACCAAGTGGAGATTCTACCCAGGAGAGCAGGAAACTGAGCACTGGAGGATCCCGTGAACAAGCCGACCCCAGAGTTTGTTTTGTGTTGTGTCCTCTTGCAATGGCCTTTTGCTAGGTGGCCTCCATGTAGATTTCTAGAACCACTGACTTAACAAACTACTTTATTTGGGGGTGGGGATGGGGGTGGAGGAGTACCAGGCATCAAAGTCAGGACCTTCAGCTATCTTCCCTGCCCTGAACTGCTTTGCCCTTAAACTGAACTCAGCCTCCCTGCAAAAAAACAGAAAGAAGAACCTTAAGATATAAATGCTCCCTTTGCAATGTTGCTTTCAAGGGACAAACCATACTGTGTTGCAGCTATCATCAACTTCTGTGAGAACCACCCGGAGTACAGCAAAGCGGTGAGAGAAGAGCGCGTCAGCAGCTTTGGACCCAAGAGTAGAGCGCTGTAGGGTGTGGCAGCACGGGCTCAGGTCTGCGTCAGAGACACTGGTGGACCCTGACTCCTGCGTCTCTCCAACCCTCGGTACCTAGTACTGTGTGGCCTTGGGATGACGACGGAATGTCAGTATCCTGCCCTGTATCTTCTGCCTGAGGTAGAAGAAGGTGGGCAACTTGGGGTCGAGATCCAGCACGCTCTCCAAGGCGCCAGTCTCACAGGGCGTGCTGCTGCTTTCTGCCTAGCGCAGAGGCTGGTGCTGAGGCCATCACATCTCAGTGCAGCACCTCTTGCCACCTGCAGCTGTGAAACAAGTGCTTGTGTTAAATCTGTGATGGAAAAGGACGCCGAGGATGTGCAAATGGTGAAAGCTACTTCCGTTACCTGACAGAAAGTACATAAGCACTGAGATCTATAAAGTGCGAGAAAGGCAGAAAAGGAGCTTAGCAGTAAGAATGAAGTTACCTTGGTTTCATAAGCTGTTGTATAATTAGAATAGTTGGGTGCGAATAGGCACCCAACTCAAACTGACTTAAGAAAAGCTATGGCAGAGGAGACTGGGGTTTATTTGACCCATATATTTATAAATCCCAAAAGTAGAGCTGGCCCACAAAATGAACAGTAGCAACAGCAGCGAGAGCACTATTCTTTAAAATCCTTTTTCTGTTTGTTCTCCAGATGCTCCGAGAGTGCAAGTCTCAGCTTCTCTCCATGTCATGGCTGCACTTTATTACACTGGTTGTGTTTTCTCGAAAGAGTGGCAAACCCCACACTGCCAGGCTTACCCCCAACTCTTCCCCCTCCCCAACTCTTTAGCAATTGGTCCCACTGCAAGAGAGCAGGATCTCTCTCACGGGACCCACTTGGATCCTGTGCTCACCTCAGAACCAACCATTGTGACAGGCAGGATGCAGTCATTTGCCTATGTCTAAAAAAACCTCAAGGTAGCTTTAGTGTCATCTTCCACATATCCAAACCAAGAGAACTAGTGGAAGAGAAGACTTCCCAAAGGACAGCTAAGGTATTATTAAGAAAGAAGTACGGTAAAATGTTAAGTAGGTGGGAACCACGGATGTCTGCTCTGCCCTCCATTCTCCGGCACGTAATGCATCAACTCGAGTGGGCTCACACCACCAAGGGACTACCTACAGCCGGCACCTTCCCCAGCAGTGGCAACACAGTTGCAAAGAGTGGAGCTATCAGTAACTGAGCCAGTCATCTTCTTTCTCAGGAGGTATTTTAGGAACTACTTCCAGAGCCAGCCTGATAGCTCAGAAGAATGAAGGGCCTGCTTAAGCAGACGCAGGGGCCAGGTTTTGAACCCTGGTGTGCCATGCAGGCCTGGCCACAGGGGTGCACTGAGACAGCAAATGAGACTAGGCATGGTGGCACACACCTGTAATCCCAGCACTTGGGAGGCCGAAAATAGGGGAATCACTACAGGTTTGATCTCTGCAGTGAGAACCTGTACACCCTGTACTTAATACATTTAAAAAAAAAAAAAAAAAACTTCCTAGCTGTCTCGTTATTCTCCTGTCATTGCTGGGACAAATACCCAACATCCAAAAGGAAGGAAAAGTTTATTCAGTTCACAGTTACTGGAGGTTTCAGTCCATATTTGGCTGGCTCCAAGGCAGACTGGCACATGGCAGAAAGCATCCAGTTCCTGGTGTTATAACAGCAACAGTGGCAATGGAGAGAGTCTGTCTCTTTGTCTCACTTATATTACATTCAGGCCATCTGCCTCAGGCAGGGCGTCATGCTCTACACTGAGCTACATGCCCAGCACCAACCATTATTGTCTTAATTAAACAAAATCAGGTATCTGCCTATATCCTACTTTATGAGATTATTTATAAGCAACACTTGTGTTTCATTACCATGTTTATTCTAAGCTATGATGTAAATTTTGTCTTATTTTGAGTCATGTTCAAAATAAGTTCAGTAGCTGTAGTTCTGAAACCAAACAGACTGATGATGAAATTCTACTTTGTAAGAAGGCATTAGCAACTCCTCAGTCTCCAAGCATTATGTGTAAGAAATTTTCAGCACAGGGTTGGGGAGATAACTCAGCAGTCTAATCACCTGCTTGGTAAGTGCAAGGACCCAGGTTCAATCCCCAGTACCCCATGCTGTGCTGGGCCCTGAACCCTGGGTGTGCTGGCCCCAGAAACTGGGCATGGTGGTGCATGCTTGTAATACCAATGCTGGGAAGTCTGAGACCAGAGAATCGCTATGAGTCTGAAGTTCATTGTGAGACCCTGTATCCAATAAAGAAATACAAAATAAATAAAAATGTTTTAAAAAAAGAAATTTTCATGCCGGGCGTGGTGGCTTATGCCTGTAATCCCAGCACTTGGGAGGCTGAGGTAGGAGGACCAATGTGAGTTCGAGACCAGCCTGGGCTACAAAAGTGAGCTCAAGGCCAGCCTGGACTGCATAGTGAGACCCTGTCTCAGAAAGACCAAAAAAAAAAAAAAGAAAGAAAGAAATTTTCAGCACAGTCATATGTATACAGTAAGATCTATAAATGGTACCACTTATTTATTGACTAGATTGAAGATGCTTAGGCCTGACTGAGCATAGAATCACCTGTAAGGTTTTCAAATATAATACTGCTTGGGACCCAGTCTGAAACGCAGATTGAGTTTCATTGTTGAATCTGAATGTTGGTGAAATGAATCCCTGGCAATAGTTGAGGGCCCCAGGATTGTAGCCATAGCAGGGCACATCTAGCAGTGAAGAGTGTGACAATGACAGCGCACTGTGTCCTTCTTCTTTGGTGGACACAGTGACCTTCATGAGGTATGTATCTATTTCTTCACCACGCCATGGTGTGCTCAGTAAATAACAGAATTGTAGCTACTTTCTATTCTGTGTTGCCTGTGAAAACTCTCAGCTATAATACAAACTGCTCATTGTTTAGTCTCAGCTAGCAACACGGCATGAATCCTGAGTCATAATCTCTTATGTGTATCTCCATGTATACAATTTACAGTCAGTTATCAGCATATAATTGCTTCTGGAGATGTTAAGGGGAATCCAGTGATACTAAAAACTCCCTAAGGAAGAGAAGAGCTGAGAGCAAACAACATTGGAAATCCATAAACAGAATAGTTACTGATTTATTATAATTTACTTATTCTACTCTCAATAGTCTACATTCTAAATATAATAGTGATATAATATTTGCAGTTTTGTAATCATAAATTCCTCAGGTATGTTTCCCTATCTAGTCAGTTCCTCTGCAATGAGGCAGGAAAATCTTCTTCAAATACAATTTATTCAGAGACACAAAATCCAGAGCCATTCGTATCTTGGGTTTTTTTGTTTGTTTGTTTGTTTTTTGTTTTTTTTTTTTGCTTTTTGGGGGGGGTCTTTTTGAAACAGGGTCTCACTATGCAGCTCAGGCTGGCCTTGAGCTCATTTCTGTAGCCCAGGCTGGTCTTGAACTCACACTGATCCTCCTGCCTCAGCTTCCCAAGTGCTGGAATTACAGGCGTGTGCCACCATGCCCGGCTAGGGTTGGGTTTTTTTGTTTTGTTTTGTTTTATTTTGGTTGGGGAAAGATATAAGGGTGCCATAACTTTGAATCTCCCTAGAGAGACATAGCAACTAAAATAAGAGAGGAGAAACCCTAAAAGTCACAAGGCTGACAAGTGAATGCTATATGCTTTGTTATATAACAAAATCAGAAGTTTCCAGAACAACTACCAAATCTTCTTGCTTAAGCAACTGAAGTTGAATCTCATCAACCATCCAGACATAAAAGGAAACACGGAGAGAGGAGAGAGTTAAAATTACTCCAAGAACCATCAGTCAAATCCAAGAAATTGAACACTCAAAAGAAAAAAAAAAAGTGCCTGGTTTGTCTACTAATTTAATGACATTTCAAAGAAAATGAGTCAGATTATGAAAAAATAGAAAGACACAAAAGTTGCAGTAAGTACAACACAGAGACTTCCATGTTGAACAAACCATGTATGACGAGAACCCTTGACATAATCAGGAATATTAGATTATGGACTAAGTATTAGATAGTATAACTTAATTATTGTTAACTTTGTTACTTGCAATATTGTGTGTAAGTTAAATAGAAAACAAAATTAGCATCAGGAGTGCATACTGAACAATGTTTCAATTCTTCAAAATATGGAAAGACCAATAGATGAGAAAAAGATTTTTAACTTTTTTTATTATTTTTTTCTTGTTTCAGAACTTTTGTTTATTTGTTTGTTTGTTTGTTTATTCTTACGGCCGGCTCAGCCTGCCCTGAGGGCAGGGCTGGCACAGCATGTGGTGCCGGGGATCGAACCGTGGGCCTGAAGCCACCTAAACTTTCCTAAGCAGGTGCTTTAGACCATTGAGCCATCCTGCCGGGCCCCAAGATTTGTAACTTTTGAAGCTGGGAGTTGGTTACCTGGAGGCTTGTTATCCTACTCTTATTATTCAATCCTTTTTATAGCATATATATATATATATATATATATATATATATATATAATTTTTTTCAGAATAGAATATTTATTGGGAAAGAAAGCTTCTGTCCAAGAGGGGAACAGAAGGGGGACCCTAGTGGGTTGCCCCAGCATATATTTCGAAAGCTCCATTAAAAAAAAAAAAAAAAAGATCAACCTACTGTTTGATATTTAGTTAGCCTTTTATTATAATTGCTTAGGACTGGGGATGTAGCTCACTGGCACAGCACCAGCCAAGGGCAAGGCTCTGTGTTTCATTCCTGGTACCAAAAATAAACAAACAAAAGAATCACTTATCGTCTGTATTCACATTGAAGACATCTTTTAACACATTGCACCCTGAGGACAAAGCCCTACTGCCAGTGTCTTTGCTTGGTGGCTTAACATTTGGACAAGACACTCACTGCTAAATGAAAGTGGCAGTAGGGAGACTGCCTAGCCACCGCCCCAACACGGCACAGCAGGGGTTCACCCAAGTAGCTTTGTATTTTCATTCTTTACTATGTGGCTGGTAACTAATGGTTAGCTTGAGCTGCCATTCCAACATGGAACAGCCATGGCCAAGTTTATAGACGTGTTCCTAGGGCTTGCCAGGCTGGATGCTTCTACTCCTTTTCTAAGCCTCAGTAGAAATGAGCTTTTGGCTTTCTCCTCCTTCCCTCACAGTATCCCATCATGCTATTTCGCACCCCGAGTAAGCTTGTATACATGCACACACACAATACATCTACACTCTTATACATCCAATAAACATTGCAATGCTGCATAAGATCCAGCAATTCAACGACTATCAAAGGCATAAAGAGCAGCCATCCAGCTTACCTTTAGACCATCTTGTTCTAGAGTTTCTCTAGCCCTTGTCTATAATTAAACTATTGAGCCATGATTAAGTTTTAGGATAGGGTAAACTTAAATATGTCTACTTATGTATTTATTAATTAGAAAAATCGGGGCCTGGCGGGATGGCTCAGTGGTCTAAAGCGCCTGCTTGGGAAAGCTTGGGCGGCTTCAGGGACCGCGGTTCGATCCCCGGCACCACATGCTGCGCCAGTCCTGCCCTCGGAGCAGGCTAAGCTGGCCATAAAAATGAGTTAATAAACAAACAAAGGTCCTGAAACAAGAAAAAAATAAATAAATACTTTAAAAAGAAAAAAAATAGAACACATCAGTCTCCTTGCTCTAGAAACTAGGATTTTAAAATTAGTCACTTAAAAATATTAAATGAATAAATCAGCAGATATTTTGAGGAAATGTAAAATTCATGAAGGTGCTTTACATGTGACTAAAAGTTTTAAAATTCTGCCTTAATAGAAGTGAAAAGAGACTTCATAGTTCGCACACTTCCTAATTCGGCAGGAGCTTCATTAAAAGTGCAAGTTTGCATAATGCTTCGGAATTGAAAATCACAGATGCGGGGCTGGGGATTTGGCACAGCGGTAGAATCCTTGCCTAGCGAGCTGGAGGCCCTGGGTTTGGTCCTCGGCACCAAAAAAAGAATAAAAATCTCCTGAAAATCACAGAGGGGATTTTAGACAACAACTTAGTATTTTCAAACTTTAGTTTGTTCATCTATAAAATAAAGATAGAAATAAAGTGTTACAGGATTAAGTAAGACATCCATTTGTAAGATTTATTACAGTTCTAGGCATAAAGTTAACATCAGTGCATGTCAGAGCCTCCACTAATGATGCAATCACTAATTACCCAGTATCAATGCATATAATAACCATCACTAGTGACAGAGTGTTGATATATTTTTCTAGTGGATACTATCTCATTCTCTTTTTAGGCAGCCAGATGAAAAACTTGCTATTAGGGAATATAATTAATATAACAATATCAAATCATGGACTTTGAGATTTCTTTAGTATAATTTTTCCAAAAATGGGTAAAATTCTTACCCATTTGACAGTACATTTTGTCAATTTTATCTCATTTTTTCAACTGAAGAGATTGGAAACAATTACAATGGAAATATTACTATAGAAAATATTACTTTGAAAACATTTAAAGAATATAGAGCTAGCTGGGTGTGGTGGCTCACGCCTGTAATCCCAGCACTTGGGAGGCTGAGGCAGGAGGATTGGTGTGAGTTCGAGACCAGCCTGGGCTACAAAAGTGAGCTCAAGGCCAGCCTCAACTGCATAGTGAGACCCTGTCTCAAAAAAGACAAAAAAGAAAAAAGAATATAGAGCTAGGAGTGGTGGCACATGCCTATAGTCCCAGCATTCTGGAGGCTGAGGCAGAAGAATAGCTGCAAGTTCAAGGCCAGCCTGGGCCACAATGTGAGCTCAAGCCCAACATGAGCTCTGCAGCAAGACTCTCAAAAAAAAAAAAAAAATCCTGTATATATATGCATATATATATATATGTGTGTATATATATATACATATATATATATACAGTACATATAGTATATATACATTGTATATATATAGTATTATATATATATATATACTGTATCTATCTATCTATATATAGATAGATATGTAGATAGATATATATAGTATTTAGAAGTAATGAATTTGACCAAAGTAAGACCAAAACTAAATAAGAAAAACAGTAAAACCTTTAGCTACATGTTCAGCACCTAGGGCAGGTTGAGGTTAAAAGTGATTTTCAAAAAGCTTGGGCTGCTCTAGCCCTCCGGCTTGCTGACTGTGGCCAGGGCCTCTCTCTTAGGCTGGTTTCACTCACTTCCTGAAGCTTTCTTCAGCAGACGTTCCACAGTCCTGGTATTTCCAGCATCCTGGCATTTTCACTTTCACTTTAGCTCCATGCTGACAACTTTATGAATTCCCTTTTGAGGGCTCCAGGCAGGGACTGTGATTCTTTCACACATTTTTGCTTGACATCCCAGGCCTTCATATGAAACCTTGGTGGAATCCTCTGTGACCTTATAACTCTTGTATTCTGTATTTCAAAATAACATCTGGGTGATGGCAAGATCAACTACCAACTTGATCAGGACCCTTTAACCGCAATTGCAGTGCACCCCGACTGCTTCAATGACTGAACTCAGGGATGCGTTTCTGTAGATCATCCTAAGTGACCAGGTGTCCCAAGTGTAGAGGTAAGGAATTAACATCTTAGATAGTGAAAGATAATAAACAAAGCCCAGAGACAGCTATAATGGGTTACTTGGGGTTACCTGAAACCTGGGATTCAAGGAGTCAGAAAACAACTTGTTCTAATGGCTCCTGGATCATTGTCTCTTCCCTTATTTGGGAAGATACTGGTTGTTTTATCCCCTGCTTGGAATATTTTCAATTAGCATTTGTATTAACCCGATGTTAGGTAAGTGGTGATAGAAGTAGTGGTCTCTAGTCTGCATTCCCCAAAGCAGTTATGCAAATTCCGTAGGCTGTCCTTTAGTATTCAATAAAAGATTCTTCTGTGGGGCCAGCAGGATGGCTCAGTGGTTTAAAGCACCTGCTTTGGGAAAGCTTGGCCGGCTTCAGGGACCGCAGACTGTGGTCCGATCCCCGGCACCACATGCTGCGCCAGCCTTGCGCTCGGGGCGGGCTGAGCCGGCCATAAAATGAATGAATAAACAAACAAAGATTCTGAAACAAGAAAAGAATAAATAATAAATAAATTAAAAGAAAAAAAGATTCTTCTGTGGGTCGAGGCTCACTTCAAGAGGGACAAATCTGGGTGAGTCCTCTGAACTAAATTCATCAGGTTTCTCATCGTTTCTTTCCGCACTGACACAGA
The DNA here is from genome assembly GCA_004027025.1 of Myocastor coypus. Lineage (NCBI taxonomy): Eukaryota > Metazoa > Chordata > Mammalia > Rodentia > Myocastoridae > Myocastor > Myocastor coypus. The sequence goes on from PVJA010009660.1 coordinate 34,539, forward strand.
ACATCACAACACCCAAGGACTATCTTCTCAGAAGATCTATTTATAATTTTGTACCTTTGAACCTATAAAGGGTTACATCTGGTCAGTTCCTGAGATGCCCTCACACTTCTTCTACTGAGCTATCTCCCCAGACCCAAGCCATCTCTTTCTTATCCTGATGTAAAATACTTGTCTTTTTATAAATATTACTAATCTTGGGGCCCCGCAGGATGGCTCAGTGGTCTAAAGCGCCTGCTTAGGAAAGCTTAGGCAGCTTCAGGGACCTCCGTTGGGTCCCCACACCACATGCTGTGCCAGCTCTGACCTCAGGGCAAGCTGAGCCAGCCATAAAAATAAATAAACAAACAAACAGAAGTTCTGAAACAAGAAAAAAAAATAACAAAATAAAATAAAAATCTTTTTAAAAAAATTACTAATTGTAATCCCAGCACTCGGGAGGCTGAGGCAGGAGACTGGTGTGAGTTCGAGACCAGCCTGGGCTACAAAAGTGAGCTCAAGGCCAACCTCAACTGCATAGTGAGACCCTGCCTCAAAAAGACAAATATATATATATATATATATATATATATATATATATATATATTACTAATCTTTTCAGCAACTATGTTCTTTGAAACAACTTTGCAGATACTCCTTTTCAGCAAAGCTACAAACTTTTCTCATCTTTTATCTTTTTTTTTTTTTGCTACTGATTCTCAGTATAAATCTTGCTGCAGGTAACCAGTATATCCATGCCACAGCTTGAACATTGGGCTATCTTGAATTTTCTTCTACCTAGATTAATTAGTTCATTATCCTTCATCTCAGGCTCCCACCAATTTTCTGCAAAATTTTGTCTTTAAAAACTTCAGACAGTTTTTTTTCTATAAAAACATAGTACAAAGTGTCTAGTCCAGTACCAGTGGAGTTCTTGTTCCCAGCTGAAATGTCCTGTGCCTGGCCTTCATTGTCCATATTTCTATAAGAATTCTGATCTGAGCACCAACCAGTATCGCACATCAAGAATTGCTTGCACCACACTAGGGCTTCTCTGGACTGTTTCTCCTATTTCAAATTCCTCCCAGTTCAAAAGCTTCTGAGCCACATCATCAGGTATAATCAGAGAGAACATTGATTCCACTCCTGATATCATTTTTCTGTATTAGTCACCTTCCTATCAGGAGAAAATACAGTGGTACCTCAGTTAAGATTACTTGTCTTTGTAAACAATTTAGTTCATAAACAAAAACATCTGGCAAAATTTGGGGGTTTTGTTTTGTTTTGTTTTGCTTACAAATTTGACATCAGGTGACAAACAGATGTGGCCATCTTTTCTAAAATACTAGAACAAACTAAGTTCATGAGTTGAGGCACCACTGTGCCTGACTCCCACAACTTAAAGGAGTTTACTTTGACTCACCATGTGAGTGGGTCCAGTCAATGTGAACAACCTTCAAGGCATGAACAGACCAATAAAACAGCCCAGTAGAGGAGGAAGCATCACATCATAGTAGCTAGAAATAAAGAGAGAAATGAGGAGCCAGAAGTGCTTGGAAGATAGACACCCTTGCAAGTCGTGCCCCACTGACCTGCCACTTCTGACCAGGACTTACCTCTAAATGTGACATATTTGGGATTATTCTAGATCCACAGCATAATGCCAGCCAATGACAGAGTATGGTTAGAGCAGTAGGGTTGGCCCAATCTTACAGACACATAACTCCAGCCTGAGGATTCTCCTTTACCCTAGCCACACTCTTTATAGAACTACATTACATTCTGAGATTCTTCTTCCCAGCTCCTCTCCCGTCCCTATGTCTTTCCGTAGGTATGAAACATGCAACATAGCCTGAGGCCTTTCCCTATTTATTCCTCACTCCCTTTTATATATTTCCATCAATAATCCTCTGATATATGTCATCCTATCTTGATGCCTACTATTTGATGGATGGAGATAGATAAACCTTTTAACATACATGTGATAGCTGGAAGATAATGATATAAGAATAACTGAAGTCTTGCTAGAAATTTTAGGGTGATCATAGCATAGCCAACCAAGAAAAGTCCACAGGGAGTCAATACGCATCTCTCATTCTCAATTCATACAGACTTCTTCTAAGGACCACCATGTACATTACCAATAAACTAGCAAGAACCTATCAGCTTGTCTAAAAATACATATATTAGCTATGTGGAGAGAGAGAAGAAAGCATTCAGCAAGAAAGGTGGAAATCAATTTAGCAGCCCTGCTTTGGCGATTAAGAGTTAGTAGTATCTGGCAGTGGTTCTCAACCTTTCTAATGCCGTGACCCTGCAATACAGTTCCTCATGTTGCAGTGACCCCAAACCAAGAAATAATTTTGGTAGCTACTTCAAAACTGTCATTTTGCTACAGTTATGATTCAGATGTAAATACCTGATATGCATTATGTATTCTGATTGCTACAAATCAAACATAGTTTAAACATAGTGATTAATCACAAAAAAATATTTAATTATATGTTGAGAAATATTTATTTATTTATTTTGTCTTTTTGAGACAGGGTCTCGCTATGCAGTTCAGGCGGGCCTTGAGCTCACTTTTGTAGCCCAGGCTGCTCTTGAACTCGCACCGATCCTCCTGCCTCAGCCTCCCAAGTGCTGGGATTACAGGTGTGCGCCACCACGCCCGGCTGAGAAATATTTATTACTAATTCCAATAAATAACATTTCACCATGGTATAGCATGGGTTTAAATATAACAACAATTCCAAATAAATAACATTTTCCAACGGCTTTAGGCAACCCTTGTGTTTTGGTTGTTCGACCCCTGCCGGGGTCGCAACCCACAGGTTGAGAACTGCTGGCATAAAGGATGCACTTCACACCCTTCCAACCTTACACCCAATTCCACAACCTTAGTGCATATTCCTGAATGAACATTTACAGTTCAGCTTTGCTTATACTCCATATGCTTAGCACTGGCTTCCTGCCTACAATGCCAAACAAATCATGAAGTATTTTAATATATATTTCTTTTTTACAACTATATATTAGATAGACATGACTGGTTAAAAGGTTATGTGGTGTCAAAATGAAATTTTAATTATGTTACAAAACATCCTCATGATTGTTATGTTGCAATGCCATGATGATTTTGATTTCTAAATTTCTGTGTAAAATATGTAACTGTTGTCTGTTAACATTCTACAGGGATTTAAATATTAGAATAGCCAGAGTTGTTAAGAAAAGAACAGTTCTGTTTATAAAACATTTTGGGGCTGAGGCTGGGGAGAGAGCTCATCAGTCTAAGTGCTACCTGGTAAGCTCAAGGACCATGTTCCATCCCTGGTCCCACATACTATGCTGGCCCCACACTGAGCCAGCCACTGAAACCAGGCATAATGGCACATGCCTATAATCCCAGTGTTGGGGAGACTGAGACAGGAGGATCATTATGAATCAAGCTGCATAGAAAGACATATATATAGTGTTTAATGTTCAGATGTTCATATAGTAATATTGAACTTACTGCCTCCGTTACATTATAACATCATTAAACTTTCTTCTGGATTTTTAACAAATGATATTTGGAGACCAAACAATTAAAGAGCAAATGGAGCAAGGGCATAGCCATTATTTTGGTCCTAGCCTTCTGAGGTCAGTATGAACCCAAGACAGAAGAGAACTCCTGCTATGGCACCTTATAGCACAGCTGGGCGGCTGATTTTCTGAGGAAGGTGATTTGCTGATGTGTTGTGTGCCTAAAAAGAGTCACAAGGAGAGAGAAAGTCTTGCAAGCTTTCATAGATAGCAACTTGATCAAGCCATGGCCACGACTCATCCCAATGGCTGTCACTAACCAAAGATCTAAGAGGTACTACACAAGACACCAAGGTAATCCTGAGGAGACCTAGCTGACCTTGATAGATGATGAACATTAATGTGGCCTCCCATAACTTGGTCTTAAACATCCAGTAGGGAAGTATAACCACAAGATATATAAAAGGCATTATCACAGTAACATGCTAGCTGTCACCAACAGCTTCTGACAATTGCCTGCTACACTGGTGACTGACCACTGTTATGGATATCTGGGCTGTGTTCTCCATGCTCAGCTTTTCCAGCTGCAGCCAAACAGCCATCACTTACAAATCAGAGACCAGGGTCCCAGCGGGATGGCTCAGCAGTCTAAAGCCCCTGCTGAGCTGGCCATAAAAATGAGTGAATAAACAAACAAAGGTTCTGAAACAAGAAAAAAATAAATACATAAAATAAAAAGTTCTTAAAAAAAAAAAAAATCGGAGACGATACATTGGGAGCCACTAACGCAGAAAAGTAACTACACGTGCAGGCTGAAGCCAGCCTGAGAACACAGAGCTCCCTGAAGCACGCCATAGCAGCTTGTTCACCAGCTACTCGGAAGAGAGACTGAAAGCAACAATCTCTCTAGGGTATGAATAAACGCTCTACTGCTCTGGGGCAGTTCCTCTCCCTCACTTAGGAGAGAGAGGTGCTCTACCTGACCCCCATCTCCCCCCTCAAAAAAGGCTACCACACAGGATGTTCTGATATTCATTAACACTTTGCCAGTTCATTAAGTCTCCACCTGAGGCCCATGTTTTAAACCTATATTCTTGTGGAATTGTCTAAAAAGCAGGACATCAATTCTAACTCCTCAAAGAAAATTGGGGAGCTTTAAGTTTAAAAATGACTGGTCAAAGCCTTTTATATCTGTGTTCTTGTCATTTTATATCTGCCATTACACCATGGCTGTCCTATTTATTGTCATGTTTATTGCTCACTCTGTTCTGTATCCTTAAAGACCCATGTACTGACAAAGCAAAGTCATACACTCAGCACCTCTGCTAGTATTTTAAGTCAGCATTCTTGGATATTTGTCCCTTTCACTGTTGTTTTCATATTTCTGATCCCATTAAAAGTTCTGATGAAGTGTTCCTGTCTAGTTCCTATTTCTCTTTTTTATAACTATGTCACTTGGCATGCATTTTCTCATATGTTTCTCCCAGTGAAATTTAATTATATAAGCTCAACTTTATGTGTAAGAAAAGCTAAGATGAGTAACTTTATCCAAACTATTACGAGTCATAAATCCCCACAGCCTGTACTAAAAGCCTCGAGTTATGAGAGAAAAGTAACCATGAGATGGGGTCCTTTGTTTTTTGTTCCTGCAGTTTGCAGCTGACTTTGTCAAGACCACAACACTTACAACTGCATAATGATAGGAATTTATTGCCTGTGAAAATTAAGTAACAATGATATTGATTTCATTTAATACAATGAACATTTATAGGCCAGTTGTTGCCACAAAGCCCTGTGCTAAGTAGTAGAAGGGGTAATAAAGGGAGGAAAACCAAGGGGGCTGCTCTGTGAAGTCACTTTCTTCCAAAGAAGACAGCAAATGCGGCCATTCATTTCACCCAAAGGAACACAGAAGATGTCTAGATGTCTAGGAGGAATAAAGATTTGATCTGTTTTGGGGAAAATTGACAGTGACATCACAGAAGATGTAGATGTGGAACCAAAAGATACCTCAATAGCTGGGCATGCTGTCGCATGCTGATAGTGTCAGCTGCTTGAAAAAGTGAGACAGGGAGACTGCTTGAGCCAGGCATTCCAGGCTGGCCAGGGCAAAAGAGCACAACCCAATCTAAAAAGAAAAAAATATATATATACATATATACAACATATGTATATATATTTTATATAATATATATGTATATAATATATAATATGTATTTTATATATATGTATATATTATATATATTATATATATTGTATATATGTTTATTTAACAAAGAATGAATATTCTTAGCATCAAAGCACATATATACCAGGCAATTTATAATGTTTATCATGAATGTAATAAAGAATATTATCTTCAACATAGAAACCATGTAAGTTGCATAATGTGTTAGAAAAACACTAACCTCTACAACAGAAAATTAATTGCAAGGTGTATCTACAGTAAAAGAGATGTATGTGAATAATAAATATATGAAATAAATTCAAGTTTACTAGCAATCAAAGAAATTTAAATGAAAACAATTATATTTTTTAACCCTCTCCAATTGCAAAGAATTTTAGAAGATATTACTTAGGACCTTCATGGTACAATAAAGTGGTCATTCTTCAATAAATTTCTAGAAATCCTCTAGAAAATAATTTGGAAATTCAAGTGAAGAGCCACAGAAAAGTTTAACTTTTGTCCCTCAAAATATGACTGGGGCTGAGGAGATAGCTTAGTGGCATAAGCTCCTGCCTGGCAAGGACATGGTCCAAGTTTGATCCATGGTACAAAAAAAAAGCCAAAGTGCTTGTTTCACGCCTGTTTTGCTCCATGCTGAGGTCATATACTTTGAACTCCAAAGCTCTGAACAAAACAGCACATTCTATACAAAAGTTTCCTTCTTTTGGACTTCCAAGGTCTGGAAGGTTATATAATTTCCCATCTAGCCACCTATCACGAGGAAGTAATCAAAATATATCTACGATTTAAGTGGAATGACTTTCACTATTAAAATATAATTTACAAAACAGGTGAAGTTGGTCAAATCAGGGACTGGCATAGGTCTGGTCCTTAGCCCCACTAAGTAGATAAATAGAAACAAATTGATTAAATAATTTATGATTATTCACTTCTGATCCAATGCAAAATTCTTACAATTATATGTATGAAGAATTTTTAAAGCCATCGTAAAATGTTAATTACTCATTACTGAGTAAATAGAATACCAACAGTATCTAGAAAATCTTGCTTACAAGTATATATATGATACACACATACATTTGTACATGCACACAAATTTTGCACATTTCCTCACTGAGTACGTTCTACATTTAGCGCTGGGAAAAAAACTTCAATTTGATGACATTCTGTCTTTCCTCCTACATGTTAGCTAATACATTTTAAGGTGAAAACTACAAATCTACCACACCTCTAGCCTCCACCTCTTGGAATTGGCCTTTCCTTCGCAGGGCTCTGAGCACTTTGTGGCACTGGTCCAAATTGAGTTCAAATTTGTCCTACTTCTTCATAGAAATCTCTCTCAAAGCAAGACCCCTAAGTTAAGTTATAACAGATTTAAGACTGCACCCTTCCATTCTCTAGGCCCCTGATCTGCGAATTAATACAAAGAAGAGAAAACTCTGACTCTGAAATCACCTCATAACCCCTGCCAAAGAACTTGCAGTCTTTCATGAACACAAATCACTTGCTTACATCAGCCTGAGTGCCTGATATCCAAGCTACTTAGGAAAACTATCTAAAATGTGTGATCAGCTGGGCGTGGTGGCTCACGCCTGTAATCCCATCACTTAGGAGGCTGAGGCAGGAGGATTGTTGCAAGTTCGAGACCAGCCTAGGCTACAAAAGTGAGCTCAAGGTCAGCCTCAACTGCATAGCAAGACCCTGTCTCAAAAAGACAAATAAATAAATGAATAAATAAATAAAATGTGTGATCAAATACATTACAGTTAAGCCTTCATCATATGTATTACCTGTCTCCATTATCTTTTTCTTGTTGCCAGGACAAAATATCTTACACCCAGAATTTAAAAGGAAAGATTTATTTTAGCCCATAGTTTGTGGAGTCTATACTTGGCTGGTTCTAAAACAGCATGGCACATAGCAGAGGGCAACAGTTCATGTGGCAGAAAAATGGTAAAGGGAGGAGCAGCAGCAGATGCCTCTCTTCTTATATTATAGTGGCTGGGGAGATAGCTCCGTGGCACAAGTGCTGCCTGGCAAGTGCAAGGTCATGAATATGAACCCTAGTCCTGAGGAAAAAAACTGTGGATTCTTCTTATATTTTAAACCAGCTTCCCAATGTCCATGCCCTACTCCTGCACAGAATAAAGATGTTTAAGAAGAAGCCTGGCTCTCTGCTGAGTCACTTAATTAAACTTCTAAACTTCTCAAGGTGACACAATGCCTCAACCAGCACTTTTTCCCATATAGATGGACATGCTGCAAATCCAAGGTAATCCTATTCCCTCTCAAAATTTCTGCTAGATTTTATAAAGCAAGACCAATCAGATGATGGGCTATCAAGGAAAGAAAACACAACCTTCCTAAAGAATTGTACACTTGAGCTGTACCTTCCTTAGAGCAAACAAGAGTGGATGCATTGTTAGTCTTCTGAACCAAGACCTACACTGGGTAGGTCATTTTTCATTTTCAAGTTTTGCTTTAGTTTCTATCTCACTGAAGGAGTTATCATTAGGCCCTCTAACTCCATGCCAGAGCTTTGTCAAAAACTAAAAGGCACACCTGGCATCTGCAGACCGAGGAAGGCCGTAGTGTCCCTTTAGTCTTAGGTGCTGCAGGCCTCCTCACTAATTTAGTAGGATGTGGGAATCTTCTAGGGGTCTGACAACGTCAGCTTCTATGGATTTACCTTGCAGCCCTTCCCAGTGCTAAAGCCTCTGAGCCCCTCCTACTCCCTACCCCCTAGAGAATTCCATTCCAGGCCAGGAGAGCCCTTCCCCTACCAGTTTCCCTGTGTATCCAAAACCCCTCATTCCCCTCATTCTTTCACAGTGGGCTATAAAGGCCCATCACATACCTCAAGCCTAGGCTTTCAGATAAGGCGTTCCTTCGCTGGAGATAAGAAAGAGTTCACTCTTCAAACCCCCAACATTTCTGGAGGGAATTATTTGCATCTTTATTTCTAGAGCAGCTAAGAGAAAATAAAATGAGTATGAAATATCTAAACTCCAAAAGTCTTAACATGTTTATCCTGCCTAATTCACCTTACTTCCTGAAGCATTATGTACTTGCATGCCTCACAAACTCAGTTCCATGTTATCATGGTCTGCACAGTCTTCCTTCCTCAAACCACTTTCAGGTCAGGTACTTGAAGTACACACATCTTCAGGCTCTTTCTCTTCAATTAAAGCAACTTCAAGAGATATTCTATTTTGCCTATAAAAAAAAAAAGGTTCACTATGTCCTTTAAAGCTATTCTAAAATCTGGGCTTACTTCTTCTAATAAGTGCTTGTGATTTCCTTCCTTTCTCAATTTAACTAACACGTAGTCCAAAAACAAAGATTGGGTATTTCACAGTGCACAGTACATCATGATAAACATGTGATTTCTGATTCCTTTGAAGTTCTGACAGTATTAGGACTAAATAAGGATAAAAGTTCTTGTACAAATGACTTTCCTCTGTATTATTTATGTCCCAGAGATTCTCTCTAAAATGCCCCAATGCTCTGCTATTGCACTAACAGGATCAATGGTCACAGGCCGAACCAACAATGGACAAAATGATTTCCACATTCTCTTACTCTGATAGGATGGTGTCTTCTTGTAGAGATATTCTGAGAACTCCCTACACTCAGGACACTCGCTTCACCTCTGGGTATGGGATCTGACCTGAGAAATGCTATAGCTGCAGAGCAGCTCTGACCTCCGAGGTCATTCTTTGTCAACTTTGAAATGCAGACAAATCTCAGCATTCAAATAACTCCAACATATCCCAGCCACCAAAGGCTTCATGCAGCCTTCAATTTTATTTGTTTCAATTTTTAAAATATTTTATTCATTTATGTGGCAGAGTGTCTCGCTGTGCAGCTTAGACTCAAGTGATCCTCCTGTCTCAGCCTCAGTGGTGCTGGGATTACAGTGCTTGTGTTACCACACCTGGTTTTGATGGCCAACTTAAACCCAAAGCCAGCACAGCATGCTGTACTGGGGATCAAACCCTAGTCCTTGTGCTTACCAAGTAGGTGCTTAGACTGTCCAGCTATCTCCCCAGCCTTTTATTTATGGTACTAGTTAAGACCATTGTGGGCCAGCCACGTAGCTCAGTGCACTAAGAGGGTGTGCTGAGAGAGCTTTTGAGACTGGGCTTGGTGGCGCACACCTGTAATCCCAGTGCTTGGGAGGCTGAAAACAGGAGGATCACTATGAGTCCAATGTGTGTAGTAAGACCCTGTAGACCCTTAGACCCTGTACTTAATACAAAAAAAGAGAGAGAGAGACCATTTTAATTCTGCAATTAACAGAAAATCAACTCAAGAAGAGGACAACCCTTCATGAATCGCTCTCTCTCATTCTCTTCTGATTTGTCAGTTTTTTACTCTTTGTACAGGATGAATATTTCACTTTTACATTCATGAAGTGACTCTTCTTCATAGGAGAAAGTTATTTTTTCCTCTTGTTGTTTTTACTAGAGGAATATAAGAATTATTTCCCTATATTCTTGCTTAAATGTTGCATTATTCTGAAGGTCTTTGTTGTTGTTGTTGTTGTTGTTGTCCGTTTCTTTGTTTTTGCAGTACAGGGGATTAAGTTCAGGACTTGCACTTTCCAGGCAGGTGCTTATTCTACTGAGCTATCTCCCTGGTCCCCGTCTGAAGTATTTGATTCGCTAGATCATAAGACTCTAAATTTAGGATCTTAAGCAATTTGCTCTGTTTTGAACCTAAGATTTTGAAAATAATTAAGCAAAATAAGCCAGCTCTCAAATGCACCAATAATCACTTGGATTTATTTCTTCCACACATGTGGAATTCCAAACAAACAATACAGGATTGCTCAGCCCAACCTCACCACGGAAGAGACAAGGCATAAAGAAGTGAAAGGATCTCGAGTAGGCAGAAGTATCACTTTGACTGGAACCTCTGACTGGCTCAAGCAACCCAAAAACTAAGTCAGGCGGAAGCCAACTCCCCATCAGAAACAAGCTTTCTCCCTCCCAGCCACTTCCCCAAGAAGCAGGAGACGCCCAGAGCAGGAGCAAGCAGCCTCTTGGGAACTCGATGTGACACCAGGAAAGGTTATTTTTCTCTCTCCTATTCATCTCCACTGTTCCCAAGCCTCTCTTTATTTCTACAACTTCCTCACAATGTAGAATTTTCTTATGGGTCCAAAATAAATTTACCAGGCCGGCGAGATAGCTCAGCAGACTAAAGTGCCTGCTTAGGCAAGCTCAGGCAAGCACAGAGACTGTGGTTCGATCCCAGTACCACATGCCACAACAGCCCCATCCCCAGGGCAGGCTGAGCCAGCCAGAGTCTGGGTGTGGTGGTGCAGGTCTATAATCCCAGCTCCAGGGAGGCTGAAAACAGGAGGATCACTGTGAGTCCAAGCTGTGTAGTAAGACTCTGCAACAATCAAAGTCATAAAAATGGAATGAAATACAATAACCCTCACCCAAATATCCTAATGAGCTCTTCTTTTACTGAGTGATCATCTACCTGACAAAGCAAAGGTTTTGACTCATGATATGATAATGAAATACCCATAATCTCATGATGGTTAATTGGAAGAAAATACAAAGAGGACATATGCTGAAAGAGACTTAATGGGCAGAGAGTCTAAATGATGCTACTATGTAAGAAGACTGAAGGATTGACCAGGAACTTGAC
>PVJA010009660.1:45994-60268 GCA_004027025.1 Myocastor coypus
TTTTTTTTTGTCTTTTTTTTTTTTTTGAGACAGGGTCTCACTATGCAGTTCAGACTGGCCTTGCACTCACTTTTGTAGCCCAGGCTGGTCTCGAACTCACACGGATCCTCCTGCCTCAGCCTTCCGAGTGCTGGGATTACAGGCGTGCGCCACCACACCCAGCTCAATACCCATTTCTCATGTATGCAGCTGAGGTTCCCATGGCAATCCTTACACACTCAACCCACCAACAGCTCTCTGAGGGCCACATTGCCAGTGAGAAGCTTCCTAACTTGGTGTTGGTTTGTAGGCTCTGAAATATGAGCCCCTGATTCCTTCTCCATGGGAAATCACCTGCATGTGCTGTGCTTTAAGTCATATCATCTTAAGAGAGACTGACAATAGCATCTAAGTCAAAGAAGGATCAAACAACTTACATGCCCTGGACAAGGACCTGAAATATTGTGAGCACAGTAAAACCTTTGCTTTCAAGAATAATTTGTTCTCAAAATATGTTTGGATGTTAAAGCATTTGTACATCTAAGTGAATTTTCCCATAAGAAATAATGGATCAATCTCCAGCATGCCTTTGCTGGCCCCTCCCCAGGGTGCACTAAGAGGCAATTGAGACTGGGCATGGTAGTGCATGCCTGTAATCCCAGCATTTGGGAGGCTGAAAATGGGAGAATTGCTATAAGTCTGATCTATGTAATGACAGCCTGTAGCCCCTGTACTAAACACAGATAAAAAGAAAAGAAAGAAAGAATGGAAACTCAGATGATTTGTTCCACAACCTAAAATTATTCATATAAAATTATTAAAGTACAGTATTATAATACAAAATACTAAAGAAAGGAAAGAAAAATAAACAGATCAACCAGCACTTATGTTTGAAAACCTTCATGCCTGGTATGAGGGAGACGAGAGAAAGATTATTGTACAGGATCGCCTTTACCAACCAAAGCGCTACTATCCATGTACTCGGTGAAATCATTTCTCTTCATGTAACTTTTTTTCCCTAATTTAATTTTATTTTATTTTGAAGAGTAAAAACAAAAGCAAGAAGAAAAGTCAGGAACAAGGGCTGGGTGTGGTGGCACACACCTGTAATCCCAGCACTCAGGAGGCTGAGGCAGGAGGATTGGTGTGAGTTCCAGACCAGCCTGGGCTATAAAAGTGAGCTCAAGGCCAGCCTCAACTGCATAGCGAGACCCTGTCTCAAAAAAAAAATAAAGTCAGGAACAAAGATAGAAACAGGGCAACATACAATACATATGTTACAGATTTTTCAAAACAAGAATAACTGCTGGGCGTGGTGGTTCATGCCTGTAATCCTAGCACTTGGGAGGCTGAGACAGGAGGATCAATGTGAGTTCCAGATCAGCCTGGGCTACCAAAGTGAGCTCAGTGCCAGCCTGAACTGCACATCAAGACCCTGTCTCAAAAAGACAAAAAAAAAAAAAAAAAAAAAAAAAAAAAAAAAAAAAAAAAAAAAAAAAAAAAAAAAAAAAAAAAAAAAACCACAAGAATAACTGATTAACAATGAGTGATTTGTTATTTATTGTTATCATCAAATTTATTGCTTGTATTAACAGATATAGTTATGTAAGATGCGACATAGGATTGAATATTATTACTTGCTTTCATGAAAACTTAAATTTTTGTTCTTGTCTTTTCTCTCTTTTTTACCTTTTCTAAAAAATTTATTTTAAAGAGAGTATAGTAATAATTGATGTGACATTAGAATGGTACACATTTAGAAGACCAAGATGCTAGATATTCAAGCATGGTTTTGTATTACACACTGGTATCCTCTATGTAGTTACTTAGATTGCAGATATCAGCATACAGAGTTAGTCAAGATGAAAATTCTAAACATTAACTGCTATTTTCCAAAAAACTGATGAAAATTATGAGTACAACCACCTCAGCCATCCCATACATATACTTTCATGTTTTCCCTCCTATCTTTTTTTCTATCTTTTCTCCTTTCTCTCCTTTCTCTCCTCTTTGTTGTTTAATCCTTAAATTCTGTTTCCTTCCATTTTACTAATTCTGTTATACCTTTCAAAGAACCTATCCAATGATACATATTTTTACCTTCCTTTGACGACTTTGTGGAAATGTGACATTGGATTATTGTTAAACAGATTCATTGCTTGCAGTGCTACAGCCTTATTCAGTTGGTGTGTTTCTACAAAACAGTTCACTATTTCTCATGTTTAACACATCTCCCTAATCTGATTGGCAGTAAGGGATTCCTTGTTATGGTTTGTGGAACTTGTGATTGATTATTGTGGGTGTGGATGCTGCATTTGCCCTGAGGCAGGTAATTTGCATTCAAGGTAAGGAGGAGAGAGAGGCTGGCTAGCTGCCTGAGCTGCTGCCACTCCCTTTGCTCTTTGCTCTTTGCCACCACTATGAAAGTTTGTTCTCTGCCGTATGCAATGCAGTCTTGGACCCAGCTGAGTATGGACTGAAATCTCCACTAACTACGGAGCTACATAAGCCTTTCCTTCCTTCATTTTGAGTGTCAGACATTTTGCCCCAGCAATGAGAGAAGAGTAACCAAAACATTTCTCCACCCTTTTCTCTTCCTTTGCAAATGATATTGCATCTATAGCATCTTGAAATATAATACTGTATCTTTTAGGATCATCCATAATCCCAGAGAGAGTGAGAGACAGAGGGAGACAGAAATGGAGAAACAGAGACAGAGAGTCATTGGCTTAGTTATAACCTTGGGATGTTTGGTGTCACATGCTATTGCACTGCAAGATATTACTCATTTTTCAAGTTAAATGTTATTAGAAATGTTTACTCATCTTGTGATATACTCACAGAACAAGTTACTCACAATCCAAGTTTCTACTTTACTTGACAATATGGGATATTGCTATCACTTACCTCACAACATCAATGGGAGTCAGGTATCCATAGGGAAAAATTTAAGCTTAGAAAACACATAAAAGAATATAAATGTTAGGGCTGGCCAAATAGCTCAGCAGATTAAAATGCCTGCAAGCAGGCACAGGGGCCAGGGGTTTGATCCCCAGGCCTGCCATGCAGGTCACACACCTGGGGCAGGCTGAGATGACAATTGAGACTGGGCATGGTGGTGCTCACCTGTAATCCCAGCCCTTGGGAGGCTGTAAACAATCAGATCACTCCAAGTCCGATCTAGTAGTGAGGCCCTGAACAACCTGTACATCCTCCTTCACCCAAAAAGAATATAAATGCTGATTCTCAAGATAAAAATAGCCTTCCACAAATTACTCTGTAGCACAAACATGGTTAAATTAATCTTTTTTTAAAAAAGAAATTCTTTTTTTTTTAAAGAATTTTTTAATTTTATTTATTTTTTTTCTTGTTTCAGAACCTTTGTTTGTTTATTCACTCATTTTTATGGCCAGCTCAACCTGCCCTGAGGGCAGGACTGGTGCAGCATGTGGTGCTGGGGATCGAACCGCGGTCCCTGCAGCCGCCTAAGCTTTCCCAAGCAGGTGCTTTAGACCACTGAGCCATCCCGCTGGGCCCCTTAAATTAACCTTAACAGGGCCATCTTAAAGAAAACAGACTCTTGTCCTGTTTGCAAGGTAATCAGCAAACACCTTTGCTTCCTTTGTGCCTTTCCTGTGGTCATAACGTTTTGTAGTCATGAACGACAGAATGAACCTACTCTTCCCCAAGTCACCTGAGTGACAGACCTCAATAGCCCAGTTCTGCACCTGGTCATGGGTCTACCACTGTGGTCCTTGCTTCCTTAGCTAGGACAAACACCCTGTGCTATAACCTATGCAATTCGAATTTATCCAATATCAAGTACATTCACGATCACAAGCAGCATGTTTTCTTAGTGTGGGGTGGAGGTTGATACCGGTAATCTACCTCAGGCCTTCATGCTTGCCAGGTAAGCACTGTGTTGCTGAGCTCCATCCTTGGCCCTAAACACCATGTTTCTAAAACAGTAATTCATTAAATATAAAATTAATATGTGCTCAAAGAAAGAAGACAAAAGATTCTGAATTTGAGAGCTCTCTTGCCTTTTATTTTATGGAACTAACGAAGTAGTATTCCCATGAATTAAGATGCCATATGATACTCAAATTCAATAAGGCAAAACACTAGGAAAGGAACAGCTGGTCTGATAGCTCAGTGGACTGAAGTGCCTGCCTAGGCAGAGTGCAGAGGCTGGAGTTCGATTGCCAGCATGCCATTCCAGAGCCACCCCTGGGGTGCATTGAGACAGCAATTGAGACTGGCCATGGTGGCGCATGCCAGTAATCCCAGCACTTGGGAGGCTGGAAATGGGAGAAACACTATGAGTCCGATACACTTAGTGAGACCCTGTAGACCCTGTACTAAATACATTAAAAAATAACACTAGGGAAAGAGTCTAGAGAGGATCCAAAGAAGCATAAACAATGCAAGACCACAAAAGTAAATTATTTTTATAAAGATTTTCATCTAGAAAAAAATTGAGATGTGTTATTTCTGTGTACCAGTTCCTCACAATGAATGTAATCATTATGAGCTGTAAACACATACCAATAAAAGTAACAAATCCAAAAATATTTGAAAAATGATGAAAGAATTTAACAAAGAAAAGATGCATACTTTGGTTGTGACATGTCAAATATAGTTTTTAATGTAATAAAAGGACACAGTTTTCTATATTATTAGAAAATGTTTTAAAAGATTTATTTCTAAAGATAGAAAATTACAGCAAAATTAAAACATTTATACACTGGGGAGTAAAACTACGCAAGGGCACCTTTGTGCCTTTATTTTGATTTTATCTTGCTTGCACAACAAATTTTAAAAGCAAAACTTATGGGAAAAGATTGCTTTCTCCTTATTAATTTCTGGGTAGCTTAAGGCATTTTCTTACAAAAAGTTGAATTTGTATTTAACAAGAACTGCTTTAGTGATGATTACTGAAGTCTTTATTTAAAACTTTATTTATTTAGGTTATAGCTGGCTCAGCCTGTCCTGGGGGTGGGGATGGTGCACCACATGGTGCCAGGGATTGAACGGTGGTCCCTGCGGTTGCCTAAGGTTGCCTAAGCAGGCACTTTAAATCACTGAGCTATCTCACCAGCCCTGAAGTCTTGATAATTAAAAACAAAACTAGAAGTTAGGCTAGTATTGAAGAGCTCCAAAGACTCCCTTTCTCTTCAGCTCACACTCTGAGGAGCTCTTCATGCTATCAGCAGAAGAAGAGGAAGAAGCCCCAAGAGTACTGGTTCTGAGAGAACAAATGGCCCACTGGGCACTGTGCAAAGGCATAATAGGGTCTTGTCCAGGATTATTTTTAGAGTACTCATTCAAGTAAAAAAAAAAAAAAAAGACTCAAACATAAAAGTGAATCAGAAGTGTTTCAGAAATGCAAACAATTTTATAGAATGAACAGTTTTTTATTTCTAATTATTAACATTGAAATGTGTAGCTCAAAGGCTCTAGCTTTGTATGCCATCGGTCAAAGCTTAGCAGTACATAGGCACTGAAAAAAAATGCATTACAATAAAAGTTAAGGAATACTAACCCATAACTTAAATATATACTAATCAACTGGAAAGTATAGGAAGCAATAGATAAACCATACCTCAGCAGATAGGTACAGCCAGTCTGTGTCTGTCTTCTAAATATAAATGAGTTATTAGCCCTAAACTTCCTTCTCAACCACAGTGATGCTTAATGCTTAATCTTAGCCATTACCACCTCAGACAGACATTTGACCACCAAGAATGAATGGGAAGATCAGTGAAACTATTTGGTTAACAAATATATTGAAATAAATGTTATAACCATGGTGATGAGTGCCACAGACAGAGTCACACTACAAAGATAATGACAGTTCTGCCTGGGACCCCATGGAAGTTTTCATAGCTGAGATGGAAAATAAATTTCCTCTCACACTCACAGATACTGGTTGCTGAGGTGTTCTGGGAAATTATGAAGTTACTTCCGTAATTAATAGATAATGCTGATAAGCATAATAACAAGGTGCTATGTGAACTGGTGTGTGTGTGTGTGTGTGTGTGTGGAGCAGGCAGAGAGGTAATGATAATTTAAGGGTCCATAAGGAGAAGGCTGCATGCCCTTTGAGCTATGCCCAATTATAGCTCCTTCATTGTTCCCTTGCTTTTTCTAACCTCTGAGGCTTGCCTATTCCCTCTGCCTGGTACGCCCTCCTGGGTTGGCTTAATTGCTCAGGAACTCTGTAAGCTTTCAATAAGATGGGAATGTGTGTGGAGACAGACAAATCTCCCCTTTTTTGATCCAGACCAAAACAACTTGAGAAAAGTACAAGTAGAGCCAGCCATGTGTCAGCACTGAAAACTAAACTGTTAAACCACCAGACATTTGAGGAGATGCCTGTCAGTTGTGGTGCAGACAGGTCCAGGTTGAAGAACAGTCAGGATGCGCATGTTATGGCCCAGGCAGCAGTATGACTGCTCTGGAAACCATAGGGAAGAAGTGCTCCCAAAGGTCCCCTTTGGTGGTGGAAGGCCACAGTACGCTTCAAGGTGTGACAAGGAGTTGAGACCCAGTTCAGTCTGGCTTACTCAGTGCTGAAAGTAGGATGTTTGAGGAGAGTGAGCAGCACGGTAGGGCAGGGAAGCCACATTGGCGAAGGTGGCACGAGTGGGACCGCCAGCTGCAGCCAGAACCAGGCTCAAACTCTGTTAGGGGCCTGGAGCCAGACTGTCACTGTCCTGAACTGTGTGCTTGGTTATTTTTCCCTGTAAGTCACTTTTTTTTCATAAAAGTATATATAAAAGCAACAGAAAAGCAGAAGCATACGAAATAGCCTTTCCAAATCCTGGCCCAATGTATACATACCCATCCCCCAACATTCCCAAAAATCATTGATCATGGTTTATCTTATGTGAGACATACGTTATGCATGTGTAAGTCTATACACATACTTAATATACGAGTCCATCCTCTTCTGCTATCTGAGGTCTTCTACTCCCAATGTATTTTGAATGGCTTTCCATGACAGCACATTTGGATCCTTTTCATGGCTGTGCAATATTCTGTTATGAGAATACATTAAAATGTGCTTATTTCTAAAATCTTATTAGGCTGTTCCCAATATTTCTTCAAATTTAACCATGCTCCTATTGTATGTGATTATTTCTGATGAATATATCCCTAAAAATAGTCATTTATCAAATAGCAAGTATATTTGAATTGTTATTGATATTTTCAAGTTTTTATATCCCCAAACCCAATATACAAAATATAAAAAGACTTTTCACACTGTTAGCAATACAGAAATATCATCAGAATCAATCTGTAGCAGCCGAATATTGCCAAAGGCAGAGCCGGCCTACTTACATTAACAAATAACCTGTAGTGTTTTGAAATGGTAGTGTAAAAGTGCAACCATACATGAATAGGCTAGTGATATAGTATGTAGTGAGAAGGTAGTATTGAGTAACGTTTACAGTGTGGACAGATTATAAGATTCTCAGGTTGAAATTAACGCTGAGGTTTTCCCCAAAATTTGAAGTCAGTGGTCTAATACGGGCTACTAGCACTGACTGCTGGGCTGACCACAGGGGACAGCACTTGCTCATGAGTGAGGTAAGGTCATCCACATTCCTCCCAACTGGATCTCATTTATGTGACCTCAGGCGAGCCATTTAACCTCCTCGGGCCTTGACTTCTTCAACTGCAAAATGGAGATAGATAGGTTATCCCTAGAATGCATGCTCAACACAAAATAAAATAGGAGTGAAGAAACTTGTTATTACTGATGTTGATTCCAGTATTAGAGTACTCGCTTCTTTAAAGCAGTGGCTAGACTCCATCCTGACAAGATTTGTTCTCAAATATTTATTTTTGAATAAATGTCATATATTTTAATAAATAGGGCCCAGTGTTATTTTTTCAGACAACTGTTTAAATAGATCCATACTCACAGGTTTAAGTAGGCCCATACTTTATTATTTAAAATAATAAAATCTCAATGATTACAAAATAAAGCAGGCAGAGAAGTATATTTTGGGAGAGGGTAGAAGAGGTAAAAGAGAATATGTGGGAAAATGGGCTAGAGTTTAGATATTAGTAACTGGGCCACAATATGAAAGAAGAAAAAAATCAGAGCAAAACATGAAATGTTGACACCGCTGGCATTTGTACCCCATTAGGAGCAGTTCCCAGATACCACAGTCCCCCTTAATCAACTGAGCAAATGTCACTCAGAGTTTAGGTTTGAGCACAAGGCCTGGGCTGAAATTTGACTTAATAATGTCACCAAGTCTCAAAGCAGTTTGCACTGAGTGAAGCAAAACATCATCTGGAGCCCCCAGGGTACCTGTCCTCAGAGGACACGTGCCGCAGCGTGCACTCAGATTTGCATGGATGGCTTTCAGCTTTAGAACGATTTAAACCGTCTCTAAGCCCTCCTTTGTGTCTTGTATTCTTACTTACAGTGCTTTTAACCAAATTATGGGGAAAATGAGTTGTCTGCTTTAAAATAACACCCCTCCTCTGTGGCTGGTAACAAGCTCTTTTTCTGGACAGATCTGCTAATTGGCAATTTTAAAGACAGGTGGGGCCAACAAGGTCTCCTAAGTGGTGATCAACAGACCTGATATATAACGCAGAGGGGACCCTGGGGATTAATACTATAATGTACCTATTACCATATTTTTAAAGGGATATACGTAAAAGAATAAGCCACTTAGAGATTCCATCTCCTTACCAAAAGAAAGTGCAAGCTATGTTTCCATGTTTTGTACCTAGTATCAGAGAAGTTGTATGCTGCCCTTTTAACATAATTAAGAACTTTGATGTGGAACTGTTCAATAAACCTAAATTCATTGTTTATCCAATTTTTTAAAAATATTTTTCATTTATTCATGATTTTATTTGGTATAGGTTCTCACTATGCAGCTTGGAGTTGTAGTGATCTGCCTGTCTCAGCCTCCCAAGGGCTGGGATCACAAGTGTGCATCCTAGGGACCCAGCAGGATGGCTCAGTGGTCTAAAGCGCCTGCCTAGGAAAGCTTAGGCGGCTGCAGGGACCGCGGTTCGATCCCCGGCACCACATGCTACGCCAGCCCTGCCCTCAGGGCAGGCTGAGCTGGCCATAAAAATAAATAAATAAACAAACAAAAGTTCTGAAACAAGAAAAAAATAAAATAAAAT
Source organism: Myocastor coypus (assembly GCA_004027025.1). Lineage (NCBI taxonomy): Eukaryota > Metazoa > Chordata > Mammalia > Rodentia > Myocastoridae > Myocastor > Myocastor coypus. The sequence continues at coordinate 55,139 of PVJA010009660.1, forward strand.
AAACAAGTGTGTATCCCAGTTTCGGTAGCTGGCTCTGCACCCAGACTAGCATGACATGAGGTTCTGGGGATTGAACCCAGAACTTACCAAGTGGGCACTTAGACTGCTGAGCTATCTCCCCAGTCCAATTGTGGGTTTTGTTAGACTGAATTAAACTGATTTTTCAGATATGGGAAGAATTAAATATATAAGCAACTTTTTTATAGCAAGATTTCAGTGACATTGACTATTAACTAAATATTTGCCTAGTTACTAATGAATAATCAATGATGAGATACCCAACTGATGCATTCTGAGCATACTCAGAAACTTGTTTCTTCCTATTAAGGACTGATAACTTTAGGAGAATAGGAAACAGAAAAAAGGAAAAGCAGAATCTTCTTACCATGTAGAGGATCAGTAACGATGCAGACTTCACATGTTTTTATACCCCAATATATGTGGGTTTGGCTATTCCAGTACAATATCTACCAAAAAGTTCCACAGCCCAAACATCATAATGCCTAAGAACAGCCATAGGATAGGTAAGAGAGTACACATTTCCCAGACTCTCTCTGGCCTATCAAAGGATTTGAGTAGATCCCTCTTTCCTAGAAATCTCTTGGGAAATAATTATAAATGAAAAAGCATCCTTCCCAACACCTGGGACCACCCTTTGCCTGAGGGGAAAGTTTGGGGTCACAGTGCATTTTTGTTTACATCAAATACTTTGAATTTTAAAAATACACTGTAAATCTATGTAAAATTCCATTAGTGATAAGCATTATCTTCATTTTATACTAAAAGTGCAGGTAATTTTGAATGTACCTTGTACACAAAGTATTGAATCAGAATAAAGTGTCTAAGGGAAAATATATGCACATTGTTGGATGTATCTGCTACCTTTGGACTTATTTCTCTTGAAGGGAGGTTTTATAAAATTGTTTTCATTTTCATAATTTGAAACTATATATCACATTAATTTGTAGGGCTACATTTTCTATCTATTCAATATTTAGAAAGCAAACATCTTTTTTTTTTCACTTTTTAAGTTTATCTCAAGTATTCATTGCAGTCACAGAAAGTAACTGCCATGCGGAATGAGAGTTGAATTCCTTGTGGCAAGCCCAGAAAACTTGGATTCTCATTATAATTTTTTCCCCTCTTTTTTATTTTTTATTACTTTTAATAAGAAATTACATTGTGACAGGTTCAAAACATGTTAGTAGAACATTCACAATAATTGACACAATGCATATTGTTGTCCTTGTTATAGTTATACAGGGCACAGGGTCTAGACATGATAAATTCTCTACTGGTTATTGGTACAATAGATTTCTTCTCTTTGATCTGAGAGAAGGTAGTTGTATGCATAGTCAAACGTTCCATAATTGTAGTGTAGTACTGGTGAAACTGGAAATGTTGGAAGCTGTTGAGTTGAGCCTTTTGCAGCTGAGCATACTAAACTACCCTTAAGTTTTATGCGTCACGTGTAAGCTTTTCTGCTGGGTGGTCAAGGGCAAGTTAAAGCAAGACCTGTATAACAGAACATGTATTTTTGTACCTCTCAAGGTCAGTCAGATCCCCTCAGGATTTACTTTGGAACCATGTACAGTGCTTTGTAGAACTGTTGTCATTGTCAGCCCTCTGGATGAGTCATGGCCATTGCTTGACCAGTTTGCTCTCTATGAAAGCCCGAGAATGTTTTCTCTCCAGGTGACTCTCCTTTGGCATACTATTTACCTACAGTCCCTTTCCTCTGTGGTCCCTTAATCTCCTTGAACAGAAAATTTGGAAACCATGGAGTTATAGGATATTACAGCACAGGTTCTATTCTGTCCTGAGTCCTCACTGACCTTGAAGGGCTAGGGCCAAAATATTGGCTATCCTGACAGCCCTTTTCTTATTTCTCTAATTTTTGGTCTGTAAACTTACATTCTTAGCCTTCCAGAAGAAAAGCTTAGTGATACTTTACTCTAAAACATGGGTGCTTGAGCTTAATATCACTGTCTTTCTGAATATCAAATATCTTAGACTTAACTTGAAATTGGTGTTTTCCATAAATCACTGATATTTTAATAAATCTCTATGGAAACATAAAAGAGAGGAAACATAGCAGGAGCAAAACTATACAATTATATGCACAGGATGAATTAAACAAGGGTCCTAAGAAACCTCAAAAGGCTTTTGACACTGATTATAGCAATATGTAACACTAAAACTGTGCTTGGAATACCTGTCATTCTGGTCTTTTAGATGTGTACTGCTTCTAATGTAATTTCAGTTACTGTTATGCTCTCTCTCAAATAAATGGTTGTTTTACAAGAAAACAAAAAAGGGTATTAAATGAGAACAAGAGACTAGGAAAAATACCAAAGGATGGACAGGCTAAAATTTGGTACATGCTTATATTTCTAAATGTGTAACTGCTTTTATCACATTCAATAGAAAGCAAGCATCTTTACTTTGTGAGTTAGACATACTGCTTTCTGAGATAATTTACTTCCCACCATCCAATTATACAATATGATGGGCTGTTTTAAGGTTAGCAAAGTTAAGGTAGAATTGATCTTTGTCAAACATAACTAGGTTTCTAATTAAGTCTCCCCATAAAACTATGTTTAGATGGGGCCCGGCGGGATAGCTCAGTGGTCTAAAGCGCCTGCTTGGGGAAGCTTGGGCGGCTTCAGGGACCGCGGTTCGATCCCCGGCACCACATGCTGCGCCAGTTCTGCCCTCAGGGTGGGCTGAGCCGGCCATAAAAATGAGTGAATAAACAAACAAAGGTTCTGAAACAAGAATAAAAATAATAAATAAAAAAATTAAAAAAAAAAAAAACTATGTTTAGATGAAATTGCATTTATAAAATAGTTTAATATTCTCCTTCTTTAAAGTGCTTCAAGAAAATTCATAGTTATCCTAGAGAGTACAGTGGTTGAGATGCTTATTTACAGAGAATTCAGTGGGAAAGTCTTCAAGGATTTTTTGAGTTTGTGAATCTATAGAGTTTTAAAAGAATTAGCCGGGCGTGGTGGCTCACGCCTGTAATCCCAGCACTTGGGAGGCTGAGGCAGGAGGATCGGTGTGAGTTCGAGACCAGCCTGGGCTACAAAAGTGAGCTCAAAGCCAGCCTGAACTGCACAGTGAGACCCTGTCTCAAAAAAAAAAAAAAGAAAAGAAAACTATGAGTTTCTCACAAATGCTTGAAATCATAACATAACCTATGTATTTCTTAGAATGCCCAAACTAGCTTCATCCTCACAATGAGAAAGCCTAGCGCACAGCTGGAGTCTCTCCAGAGCATGAATAGTAAATGAACATTTTAGGAGCTATTGGCACACCTTATTTATTTATTTATTTATTAATGTATTTAGGACAGGGTCTACAAGGTCTCACTGTGTAGATCAGATTAGTGATGATCCTCCTGTTTTCAGCTTCCCAAGCGCTGGGATTACAGGCATGTGTGCCACCACACCCAATCTCAGTCTCTGTCTCAGAGCTCCCTGTGGCAGGGCCAGCACAGCACACAGGGAATTGAGCTCTGGCTGCTGTGATCTGCCTAAACAAGTCTTTAGTCTGCTGAGCTATCTGGCTGGCCCTAGGCACATCTTATGATCTTCTGTATGCCAAGTATAATAACAGTTGCCAGAAAGATAGATACAGCAGTCATCCTGCAGAAGTGCAGGTGCTGGGCAAGGACTAGCAAGCACCTAGTTCCAGCTTTGCTTTGAAAAGCAAAGACCTAACAGAAGGATGAAGGAAACGTACAGCAAGACGACCAGCTTTTCTCTGTATACACATATACCTGCAGCAGGGCTTCCAATCTACATCATGCACACAGAAAGAGGCATGTGTGCAAAACACAGACCTAAGGCTAGATATTCTCAGTGGTAGCCCAGGTTTGGCCAAATTAAAGTTGATGTTTTTTTTTTTCTGTACATTGCCATATTTTCTGAATGCCTAAAATAGATTCTCACATTTGTATTTAAAAAGTTGTTAAAACATAAAATATTCTTAAATATAGATTTTAAGATGTCTTCATACTTTTAAAACTCATTTGTCACCAGAGGATTAGCATATTTCTAGGGCTGGGAGATAGCTCAGCAGTCTTAGTGACTGCCCAGCAAGCACAAGGACCTTGGTTTGATCCCTGGTACCGCATTGCTTACTGGCCCTGGGCACCAAGCTGGCCACCAAAACCAGGCCACACATGCCTGTAATCCCAGTTCTGGGGAGCTGAGGAGGCTAAGACAGGAGGATCACACAAGTCAGAGCTGTGTAGCAAGACTCTGTATAATATAACTTAATCCCTGTGCCAGGGATTAAGTTCAGGACCCTGTGCTTGCCAGGCAGGCACTTACCTTACTGAGCTATCTCCCCAGACCAAATAATGATTTTTCTTTTTTCTTTTTCTTTTTTTTTTTTGTCTTTTTGAGACAGGGTCTTGCTATGCAGTTCAGGCTGGGCTTGAGCTCACTTTTGTAGCCCAGGCTGGTCTTGAACTTGCACCAATTCTCCTGCCTCAGCCTCCCAAGTGCTGGGATTACAGAATAAATGATTTTTTAAAAATCTAGAAAGCTATAGCCGGGCGTGGTGGCGCATGCCTGTAATCCCAGCACTCAGGAATCTGAGGCGGGAGGATCGGTGAGAGTTCGAGACCAGCCTGGGCTACAAAACTGAGCTCAAGGCCAGCCTGAACTGTACAGTGAGACCCTGTCTCAAAAAGAAAAAAAAAATCTAGAAAGCAGGGCCCAGAGGGATGGCTCAGTGGTCTAAAACGCCTGCTTGGGAAAGATTGGGCAGCTTCAGGGACCACGGTTCGATCCCTGGTTCCACATGCTACACCAGCCATAAAAAATGAGTAAATAAACAAATAAAGGTTCTGAAACAAGAAAAAGATAAATAAATAAAAAATAAAAAATTATTTTAAAAAAATCTAGAAAGCATATTTCTAGTCTAAATTTCAAACAGGAAATGTAACTAGAAACATAAATCCTGCATTTTGTGTATGTTATCTGTTGCATCTTGTTATCATGATTAAAGAAGACAAGAAGGTAAAGTGACAATTTGTATTCTAGTCTAAAATCTTTCTTGGCTTCTGGACACTATGGTGATAAGCATTTTATTTTATTTTATTTTATTTATTTATTT
>PVJA010009661.1:0-7500 GCA_004027025.1 Myocastor coypus
TTTTTTTTTTTTTTTTTCTAAGCAACATCAATAGGGAGGTGGGTCCTGCCTATACATTGTACTCTGTAGAACATTTGTGAGGACAATATGCAATATGTCAACTTTCAAAAAAAGAAAGGGGAAAAGAAAAAAAAAAGTAATGTTGATTTAGAAGGGTAAATGTTTAATTGTTTGATCAATCTTATATACCTATATGTATTAATCTAAACTGATCTGATGATGAAAATATGTAATATAACTATTGTTAAATTTAAACAATAAAAAATATTTAAAAAAAGACAAAAACAAAAAACAAAAAACCCCGGTGCTCCTCCAAGTCATTAGTGATGTGACATGTATGAATGTATGCATATGTATCAGGTGTTTACACACTCTCAGGGTGTGTCTCAAGTCTCATATTTACAGTAAGGTGGACAACCTGGGGACATGTTTGAAAGGATCTGGAAAAAGTTCCTCTCTGTTCTTTGGCTACCATTTCTCTCCACTTTCCTACCGTCTTGTTTTGAAATTTTATACCACTGTTTTTATTGCTTATTTTTCTTTTCTTACAAATGAAAAAGGGGCTGGGAATATAGCTCAGTGGAATAAGTGTTTGCCTGGCTAGTGCAAGGTCTTGAGTTTGATTCCTGGTCTCACCAAAAACAAAACCAAATCAAAAATTAAAAAAATTGGGGGGCTGGGGAGATAGTTTAGGGGCATAAATGCCTACCTGGCAAGTGCAAGGTCCTGAGTTCGATCCCTAGTTTTGCAAAAATAAAAAATAAAAAATTTGTTCATTCTTATATAGTGGCTGGTAGAAAATAGACCCCCTCATAAGCAATCATAAATGGAAACTTCCAAGAATCTTAAAAATGTCTCCAGTACAGTCATTTTGCTTTATCTTCAGGGTTTCTTTGACCCAGAACTTTAGTCTCCTTTTAAATTACTGATTCATGTATTCATTCATTAACTTGAGTCTATGAAGTCAACCCTGTTAATTTGATCTTGAGGCAGGCACAATTAATTTCAGGATCTAACAGTCATCCTTAACAATATGTGGTTTAAAATATATCACTCACTCAGTCATGGTCAGCATTGCAGTTGGCACATTTGTGTCCCAATTCTGAGATCTTAAAGAGTTTCAGGTGTTTTTAGGCCAAATCTTTCAAGTGGAATTTTCAGAGCACTGGGTCAGGGGAATAGCCTACCTCTATAAACATGTTTCATCCATCAACAAACTAACTTGAGAATCTGTAGTGGTATGGAAACTTTCCTTAGTGTGCATTAGGTACCACTCTGTAGCCAACATGGGACAGTACCTGAGGAGCCAAAATACATGGTGACAAGTTCCTAAGGTTCCTCAGAACAGAGACTGGCTTGGTCATTTCATTACTGTATACTCAATTGCCTAGCATTATTTGGTTCCCAATAAATATTTGCAGATTGTGTGAGTAATAAACATAAGCAAAGACTGTGGTGATACCAAGGAAGGGATGCTCCACCCTGCCTGGGAGGTCTAGCATGAGTGCCAGCATTCCAGGGCACTAGGGAGAAGGACAGCCATGGCCTACTGGCCTTGGAAGCAGATGACAAGCAATCCCTGTGCTAGCTTCCAAGGTTCTACTGGCTTTGACAAACAAACAAGAGAAATTAAACAAGACAAGCCTGGATTCTTTTCTAAACATGTTACCACAAATTAGGGGGTAGTAGCTTGATAACATCTAGAAACCTTTTCCATGGAAAATCAGTCTTTCCTATTTTATTTGACCACAGGATGACAACTATAGATCCAAGACACTTTCTTGCAACTTCAAAATTCATCCACAATGAACTAAGAGGGTAGAACAGGTTTTTATACCAGCTGCCACCCCAGTCTGCTCCTTTTCTGTTCCTGTGCTATTTTTCCATGGACCTGGGATGGGGCAGAATATTAGGGGATTCAGATAAATATGGCAAAGAGACTTTTTTTAAAAAAAAAGCAAAAAGTTTAGGCCTTGAAGTGCTGTGGGCCTCCAGTTTTATGATCTCTGAGGATAAATATTCTGAGAAATGTTTGCCAGACCATAATGTCGGCACTCTCATTTGTAACCCAATTATGTACTGGGGAATAATGTCATTCTATAGTCTTAATCACAAATGTTTTTAATTTTGTTGGCTTTTTTATTTTTTCTTTAATTTTATTTTGAAAAGTAACGTTTTTAATTTTGATGAAATCCAATTTCTCTACATTTTTTCACAGTTATGCTTCTGATATCATACATAAGATTGTGCTTAACCCAAATCCACAAAGGCTTTCTCCTATGTTTTCTTCTAAGAGTTCTAGAGTTTTAACTCTTAGAGTTAACTCTGTGACCTGCTTGAAGTTAATTTTTGTGTGCAATGTACAGAACAAACCTAGCTTTATGCTATCCCATGTTAATATCCAGTTTTCCTAGTAGCATTTCTTTAAAAGAATATTATTTCCATATTGAATTGTTTATATATAGATCTTATATATTATCTTAGATATTTATTTGATGCAACTCCCAATTTTGGAAAACATCAGCTTGTTGTCTTTCTGCATGCCTGGCTCTGTAGCTAAATCTGCATGGCCTGGCTTCCCACTGGGGCCCCATCTCCACATGCTGACATGTCTACACCCAGATAGAAGCCACTCTCTAATCTGCATGTGCACTGGTAGAGTAGTCAAGTATTATGACAAGTAAGTCTCTACATCTCAGTGGCCTGATGTGACAAAGGCTTATCTCTCTCACATTATGGTGCATCATGAGTTGCTAGAGGAGAACACATTATAAGCAATCACTTGGGAGTAAGGTACCTTCCAACCTGGTCTCTGCTGTCCGCTAGGGGTTCATAGGCCATCCCTGGGATCCTGTGGATCTGGACAGTAGTCGAGAGATGGAAGAGAGAGAACACAGAGGATCCAGGGAAGGTTGCTTTCGAGGGCCTGGTGTGGTCCCCACTCCTCCTTCCCATATTCTAGCCCTGTAAATTCAACCACCCACCCCAGACTGGTTATAAGAAAAACTCACTGTTTCCTAGAAGACAAAATTATTGCAACATTATTCAGAGTGGCCAAGGAATGAAATTGATCTAACCATCTATCAGTAAATGAATGGATAAAGAAAATGTATATATGCCTGATGAAATACTACTCAGTCATTAAAAAATGAAATTTTGTGATTAGAAACATGATGCAACTGGAGATCATTATCCTAAGTGAAATAAACCAGGCATAAAAAACAAGTGCCTCAGGAGCTCACTCAGGTCTGAAACCTAAAAAACTACATCTTCCAAAAATTGAGAATAAAATGGTGGTTACCAGAGGAATGAGGGAGGGAGGGCTGAGGAAAGGTTGATCAGTGGGTTAGAGAGGAGCAAGAAGCTCTTGTTATAAAGTAAGGTGATTATACATAAAATTAATGTACTATGCTTTAAAAAGAATTTTGAATGTTTTCACCATGAAGAAATAATCAAAGTTTCAGAAACTAGGTATATTTGCCCTGATTTAAACTTTACACTATGTATACATGTATCACACAGTACCACACAAATTATAATTTTGTTTTATATATCAACTTAAAAATCTGGTGAACACCCAGAAGTGTCTGCCATACTCTCCACATCATCTGCTTAAGAATTGCAACCTAAGCATCATGGTAAATGCCTATAATCCCAGAATCCTGGGGGGCTGAGGTAGAAGCCTTAAAAGTTTGAGCCCAATTCGGGTAACTTAGTTAATAAGGAAGACCCTGAGAACTTAAATCCTTGGGATATAGTTCAGTGCTATATCTCTTTTCACTCCCTAAGACCATTTTCAATCCCTAGTACTATGAGATGATGATGATGATGATGATGATGATGATGATGATGATGATGATGAAGATATAGATAGATAGATAGATAGATAGATAGATAGATAGATAGATAGATAGATAGAATAGTTGAATGTGCATATCTGATGTCTCCTAGCTGCTGCAACAACCTTCCACTGGAATCCCCTTCCTGAGAGGGGAATACTTCTTCCCCAGCAGGTAACATTTAGCTTGTGTAGTGTCCTGACCTTGTAGGAAGGAAGTTGCTGGTTTAAAGAAAGGCAAAGGTCTGTCTGAGCAAAAGGGCCAGTGGGAAGTTGAGAAACACTGCAGAGTAGATGGCAAATGCAGGAGGACATAAAATTCTAGGGGGACAGAGCCAGTTTCCTGAAATTTAAGCTCCAAAGGACCTGAGAGCTATATAACAGCAAAATCTTTAGGCATTGGATATACTAAAGTAACAGTCTGCCTTATAAATTTGAACCTTCCAAATGCCCATTTATTAGCTGTCGTAAACTGAAAGATTTTGACAAGAGCTGCATAAGGACAGAGGGGAGCTTTTCCTCTCTATAAATAACTCACAGGAATTAAATTTCACAGTCCTCTGGTCTAACTATTCTTTTGTCTCATTGTCACAGGTATCACTGATTTTGTCCTTGTCTTCTATACTCTTCAGCTGTAACTGAAATTCTTAAATGGAGACAATGGAGAAGCATCAGCCATATCATTCCTAGAGCTACCTATAGACTTCAGGTCTTTGCTGGGTAGTAGTTACCTGCTATCCCCTTTACTAGTTCAATGCCTTTGGCTTGGGAGTCTCAGTGGCCAGTCCCCTTTGGAAATGCTCCATGCACCCTGAACTAAACCAGTGCCCACATTAGAAGAAACACATTTGTGGCTCCCTTTGCCACCTTTCCAGAAGTTTCCTTTCCTGATGCCATCCATGATTTGAATCCTCGCTGCTAATTTGAAATACAGTTGTGTGGGCCACAGTGTCTCCTATCCTTTTGTTTTTCTCTTGAACTCTCAGGCCACACCTTGTCCTTACAACACCCCCTTCCATTCTAGCTCAAAACCCGCCCTCCTACTGATAGTCAAACAATTCTAAAATCATATTCTCTCACAGAGCCTTTGACAGTAGGCCAGGTGAGGAGAGTGATTCCCTCCACCTCCAGCCCACCTCCAAGTCCCAGCCTGTTGGGACTTGTCAAGGACAGACTATTCATCACACAGCCGCACCAAAACTTATTATACCTTTTTTTTTATTGATGCCTTTTCACTAATTAACACATTTGCTATTTGTCCTGGGCTGGTTTGCCCAGTCTTAGCTGACTGAATCAGTGAGTTCCATCTTCTTTACGTTGTAGATTTTTAGAAGAAATGATCCTTTGATCTTTGATTGCACCCACCAGTGATTCTGTTCTGTGTTCATTTGTGCTTTGGCTTGTGGTCCCACCAAAGAACAGAGCTGAAACACTTCCTTTAGCTCCCACAACGCATTTTAATAGCAGAGAATGAAAGCTAAGAAAGACTAACACTTTTAAAGACCCTTTATCACATCATGCATTCTGCTTTACACATAGCATGTTGGCATTTGGGATTCATACCCAAACTGAGTGAGTATGTGTGGCAGATATAATGATGCTCCAACACTTGTTTAGAGTCTGAGTTTTCTCTAAATCCATGTGTGATACCAAAGAATGAAGAAGAGTAGAGAAAATTAGACAATTAGCCCAATACATACGCTTTCCATATGCCTTAATAGCTGAGTAGTTGCTTCTAGGTGCAAGGATAGCACATGCCATTTGAAATGTGTATAGACATCTTTTCCATCATGGAACCAAACAGCATTTTCATTTTAATTTTCACAGAAAGCTAATACATGAATAAATTTATTCTCATCACTTAGTGGGGTCCCAGTGATGTTGACATGGGCCTAAGAACAAATATGGAACTCAGTTCTTTCCTACATGATAGTAAGAATTAATTACTTTGGAGAAAGATAACAGGCTATCATGTATGGGCCCAAACCTCTTTAAAGCATGTCTTTCTGTGCATGTCACTAGCTTGCAATGTTCTTTTGCAGCTTGTAGCAGTGATCAATGTAGTATGCAGATCTGTGGAATACCAGAGGAGATTCCACTAAGGTCATAGTGAAAGGCTGTGGGCTTCAGAATTATCAGCAACTGGGTGCACAGTCAGGACACACAGTGCAGCTACTCCTGATGGGGCCATTTCTGTCGTCTTCTTCCAGATCCCCTCCCCCAGCCACCACCTGGGAGCATACTGGGAATGAGGGATAAAGACAAGAACTCCTTTTACCTACCTCTGATTTTCACCTTTGGGTTTTTAATTTTAAAAAAATATTTTATTTAAAATAGAAATTAACATATACCATTTAAGCTACCATTAAATTTTACAAGCAGTGTGAATGATCCTAAACTCTTTTGATAGATATTTTGATAGGAAAACAAGAGGACACTGGCCAAGCCTGGAGTTGAATAATGTGGGTGTGGGCTCTGAGTAGAGGTGTTGGAGGTGGGATTCATAGCATAACTTTGTTATCTGGAGCTTTAGTTCCCCTTGCCTCCTCGGAACATTTTTGGCTCAGAATTTTCACAGTGATTCAGGATTATCCCATAACTAGGAAAGATCTGGAGCACCCCTATCCAGTAGAAATATAATGGGCTCAAACATGAGCCCAATGAGTAATCTTTAAGTTTTCTAGGAACCACTGTTTAGGTAAGAAAAAAAAATGAACATATGAAACTAATTTAATGTTATATTTTTCCCACTGTATCCAAAATATGATTATGAATTTCACCTGTAGTCAGTTAAAATTTATTTATTTAGCTTTAATAAGATGCATTGTACTTCATTTTTCATATGAGGTCTTAGAAACTGAGTGTATATTCTACCATTATAGTGTATCTTAATTTGGATTAGCCAGGTTCCACATGCTCAGTAAATACATATGGCTGCTGTTACATATTGGATTGCTCAGACTATAGTTGTTTCTTCTGTGGTATTATACATCCTTCACAAGCTCATGTGCTAGAAACTTAGTTCCCAAATTTATATGTTGATGGTATTTAGAGGTGGGGCCTAGGGAGAGTTTTATAATTAGAAAAGGTCATAGGTTAGAGACCTGATGATGTTATTTGTGATTTGGTAAGAAAAGAAACTGAGTTTGTACTTTACTAAAGCTCTCTCTCTGTAGGATACCTCCTACCATGCTATGATAGGCCTAGAAGGCCCTCCCTAGAAACCTGCCTAATCTTGGACTTAGTGTTCCTAAGAATTGTAAGCCAAATTAACATTTATTTTGTAGAAATTTTCTGGTTTCAGACATTTTGTTATAGAAGCACAAAGTGGTGTAAGGTATAAAAGCCACTGCAGCAGCTTTTTTGCTTACTTGGATCACTCACCCTGCGAAAATCATCCATCATGACATAAGTGCACTCAATTAGTTTCACAGAAATGTCCATGTGGTAGAGAAATGAGGTCTCTCACTAGCAGCCAAGGAGTGTATCATTTGGAGGCAGCTCTTCCACCCACTATGGGGTCTTCATTTCATTACAGCCCAGTCCTGAGCCTGACACCAGCTCAGCTAATCCTAAACTTGACCTACAGAAAGTACAAGATAACAAATGTTTATTATTACCTTAGGCTGCTAAGTCTGGAGAAACTGTGTAATGTATCAGTA
>PVJA010009661.1:12500-59985 GCA_004027025.1 Myocastor coypus
AATTTTCACATAGTCCCATTTGCCTATTTTCATTTTTGCTCCCTGTCCTTTTGGTGTCATACCAAATTTCACATCATAAAATATAAATAATTGCCAAATTCAAAGTCATAAATATAAATTTCTTTTACAATTCTCTTTATACCCAACATTAATGATAATTGCCAAAAACAATTATTTCATGAAAGGTTTCAAAAATGTGATATTCTAATTTGGTCCTTCATTCATTAGCTGGAATACAATACCTTCATGAAAAGGATTTACATCATCAACTATGTGGTTATCCTTGATGCTCATTTTATACTGGGAACACTTATTTTTTAATTTTTTAAAAAATGTATTTAGTACAGGGTCTACAAGGTCTCACTACACAGATCTAACTTGTAGTGGTCCTCCTGTTTTCAGCCTCCCAAGCACTGGGATTACAGGTGTGTGCCACCACACCCAGTGTCAATTGCAGTTTTAGTGTGCTCTGGGGGCAGGGCTGGGGCCAGTCGGCCCTAACACTTATTTTTTAAATTTTATTCACAAGCTATCAAAGTAATGTGTTGGTTCTCTCCCATTCTCAAAAGATGACAAATCAGAGGTTTTTAAAGTGTCATAATGAATTTGCAGATTTAATAACTTTGGTGGTTTTAGTCTACTATAGTTATTTTTAATTATTGCTCAATTGTTTCCATTTTTAAACCCAGGGAAATTCTTCAAGTTGGCTCTTTAATTCTTTTGGCATGACCCTGGGATTCTTTGATAGATTCCTTGCTTTTTTGTATTCCAAAATATTTCAGGCCTATTTTACATATTTCCTGTTCCAGACAGAGAATCCGCCACTGAGATAATATTTAAACATAAACAGTACTGAGCTTCTAGAATCTAGAATGAAATTGCTTTAATACTTGGAACATTGTGTAATTGGATTAAACTACCCCAAGTTTCCTGGCTATTGAGAAATGCATAATCAGGACAGTTATAGGAAAACATGAAGTGATTTCACTATATATTCCCCCAATGAACAGAAACTTCTCCATAAGATGATGCGGTTATAAAAGTAGGGAGGCCCGTGAGGCAGCTGGAGGCATATTTTGGAAGTTTTACAGGAAGGTCTGGCATGGAAGTGCAGATCTGAGAGATTTCCTGCGGACTTGGTCAGATGCGTTGATCTGAGGAGAAACAGCTGAGAGAAGAAAGTGGTGAACAGAGCCCCAGAGCCCCAGAGCCCCAGAGCCCCGGGGTGCACCACATTGAACCATTATGCAGTAAGCATGTGGTCCTTTCAAGTGTTAAGTGAGTTAGGAGGGCACCACTACCTCAAGGTGTCCTGAAAATGCGAGAAGGTTGCATTTCAAGGTCAACCATGTCAAAGGGAGGAGTTGAGAAAGATAATGACAGAACAGTGGTCACTGCATGCAGCCACTTCTGTGACTTGAAGAAGAAGAGCTGTGAAGACTGGTGGGGATGGAGACATCCGTGGAGTGGGCTGAGGACACAATCCATGTCATGCAGGCTGCTGGGCAGCAGGCTGTCACTTGGTTCATGAATACCAAGTGAAAAGGCAAAGATCTCATTACTGCAGTGCCAACCTCCACATAGGAAGCCACACTCCATAGGTTAAAGTGAGCAGCTTGGGAGAAGAGAGTGCCACAGTCTGAACATAGCAGGCCACTGTTCATCTGCTTTTCATGTGTGTGGTTAAAAAAACCACCGCTAACACTACAGTGTACCATCTCAGCCGTTTGAAGTACACAGTCCAGTAGTGCTAAGTATATTCACATTGGGCAGTGGCTCTCTAGAACCTTTTCACCTTCCAAGACTGAAGCTCAGTATCCACTAGACCATTTCCCATCATATATTGCCCTTAGCCTTTGGCCACTACCATTCTCTGTTCCGTCTCTATGAATCTAATGCCTCTAAGGACCTCACAGAAATTAATTGCTTATTTTACAAAGACTGAATTTAGATCCCAAGAGCTGTGTGTGTGGAGAGTCTACAGAACACTCAGACCATGCAGAGAAGTCCAGTGCCAACCTGCAAATCCAGCTAGTTCTGAGCAGCATTTGGGGAGCTCAAAGATAAAGTAGGTTATGAGATGTGCAGGAGTGTCCCCAGCTTGCAGCCACCTGGATGATGACCAGGACACACTGGGAGAAGAGTCAGAGTCATAAGGAGAAAGACAGCTGTGCTGTTAGAGGGGAGAGAGAAGCAAGGTGCCTTGTGCAGCAGCTGGAGAAGGCTCCTCCGAGAGGGCCCAGGTTGGTGGGCTTCTGCCCTGAAACAGGTCCTGGAGAGTGAAAGAGATGCTTGACCTCCCAAACAGTGCTTGCATCATCTTGACACGAGGTCAATGTTGCTGGGGCCTGGTGGGACAGCTGAGGCAGCCCTTCTGCTTTGGAATAAGGTTCAGTCCTACAGAAATGTCTGTGACAGGCCCAGTTGTGTGGTTCTCTCAAAACAGAGCCTGCATGCAGCACACCTGGCCCATCTTTCAAGTGCTCAAAAGCTTTCTAAAGGGAAGATGATGCTAAGTAGTGTCACTGGTATCTTACATCCTCCAGCCCTCGTGTGGTCACTGGGGAGATGCACGCTGCCTCAGGACAGGCAGTGACGGGATTCATCTATGCACAGAATGGGCTTGTGCAGTCCTGTTGATATGTGAGTTTTACCCATCATGCTCAGTCTTGACCTGGTTTTTAATTTCATTCCTAGTAATTTTTCTGGGGGGGCAGGAGCCTTGAAACTTCATCCCAAACCTACTGTGTGACCTTGGCTAAGTCACTCAGTTTCTCTGAGCTTTTTTTTTTTTTGGCAGATCTGGGACTGGGGTTCAGATTCACAACCTTGCACTTTCCAGGCACTTGTGCCACAGAGCTATCTCCCCAGACCCTCTCTGAGCTTTTGTAGCACATTTGTGAGGAAAATAATACCCCCACCACAGAATTGGTTTAATATATGAAATTATATATGTGTAGTTAGTTTAATGATTGTAAGTTCTTGCCAAATTATATATACATTATTTTTAGCCTTAAAAATATCTTTTCTCAAGTTACCAGTGAAATTCTCTGATGGCTTCCCATTGGCTCAGTATGAAATTCAGCCTTCTTCCTTTAATTTAAGGGGCCAAGGAGATAGCTCAGTAGAATAAGCACTTGCCAGGCAAGCACAAGGTACTGAATTCAATCCCCAGCACCATAAAAAAAAAAAAAAAGCACAAAACTGGCTTTGGGGACTTATGTTAGCTCTCAGTGGTTGAAGAGCCTGTTCTTGCAATTCCACTCAGGCACAGGGAATAGTGGTACAACCCCCACTCCCACCCTGATGGCAGCCTGAGCCAGCTAAAGGAAAAAAGAGTATGAGTTTTTGATCCCTGCCTAACTCTGACCTCATTTTTTATTACTCCCCTGCCTCCTTTTATCCACAAATTCTTGCCACACAGCTGTAGCCTTCAGATGCTGTTCCTATCCCCAGACTCCTGCATCTCTGCTTCCTGCCTGCATTGCATCTCTTGTGACCTATTCCTTGTCCTGCTACAGCCTCCGCTCACAAAGAATTTCATCAGTTCAGTCACTGGGCCTCTTGTCCCCCCTGACCTATTGACAGTCTCTGTCCCAGCATTCTAATTTCTCTCTTCATGAAATCATCATCCTGGCCCGGGGAGATAGCTCAGTCACATAAGCACCTTCCTGGCAAGTACAAAGTCCTGAGTGCAATCTCTAATACAAAAATAATAATAATAATAATAATAATAATAATAATAATAATAATAATAATAATAATAATTCTTTCTTGTGAAATCATCATCCTTTGATAGATATCTATTTTACTTATTTGTTATTTGTGTTGCCTATTCAAAAGGAAAGTAAAGCCTAGACTTTTGTCTTTTTCATATCAGTATTTCTCACACACTAATGTATCTGGTTTATAGGAGGAATTTAATAAATATTTGTAGAATGAGTTAATTACTGTTGGAAAATTCTTTCCATTAGATGCTTAAGTCAACTCCTGAAAGCAAAATAAGCTTGAAACTTAACAATTTTGTATTATAAAGAATCAGAGTTTTCCATCTTTCTATACATTTCAAACAAAAGGTATATAGGATGTTATTTTGCTATCTACTTTTTTTTTAAATCTCTGATCTCTATACACATCTTGTTTGTATTGTATTATATTTGAACTTTATTTGGTTTCCATTGGTGAGTCTATTTGAAAAATCAATAGGAAGAACTCCTCTAATAGTAATTAATTTGTGGATTCACAACAGTTTACTTAGTTAAATTCCTGTGGCGCACATAATGAGGAAGGCTCAGATAAGGTCCATTAATAAATAACCTGAATTTCCCTCTGGAAAGGAATTTTCCTGAATACCTGCAGGATATTGGATTTTCTCTTTACCAAAAGGAAATGCTTACTAGTTTTGTAAGTGAAAAAGGATCTCATTATTGATTTTTTTTTTTTGCATTTTTTTAATTGCTTCTGAATTTCAAATGTTTCTCTTCATTTTTTTTTTTTTTCCAGTACTGAGCTTTGAACCCAAGGTATTCATACTGAGCCACTCTACCCCATCCCTTTTTTTTTTTTTCTTTGTACTTTGTTCTTAAGTTGCCAAGGCTGGGCTAAAACTTTTGGGCCTCGATCGTCCTGCCTTACCTCCCAGAGCACTGGGACTACACACAGGCACTACTAAGCTCAGTTCATTTGGTTTTTTTGCATATGTTACATTTCTTTCCTTACTGATTATTCTAATTACTTTGGTTTTTATTTTGTTTTGTTTTGGTTTTTGGTTGTTGATTTTCTCTGTAGTATTTATCTTTTATTCATTTGCAAGAACTCTTTTCAGGCAATTCACTTTACTCACAAATTATGAATATTTTCCAAACTGTTGATGATGTTTTAATTTTGCTTTTGGACAAAAGGCAATATAAATCCCACAGCCAACTGAGGTCCAGGCCAGCCAGAGAAAAGATTCATGTTAGTGAAATCTAACTCCCAGCATAATAGGCCCAGGGCTCTGGGCAACACATGGCCAACCTACAGTGGCTGACACAACCAGTAGTTCTCAACCAATGATTCCCAGGACAATTGATTGCCATTTTTCTTACTGAGGGACAAAAGGGGTAGAACTTATCTCTGATCTAAAGGTATTTAACAGATACTTTTAAATATGCAAAGTAAGGAAGCTGAAATGACCATTGGCAAGAGTTGGATTTTTAAAAAATTACTTAATCACTTTTTCCTCAAAGGGCTGTCACCTCTCATAGGCTAGGGGTAATAAAAAATAGACCTGTGAAGAAAGGTGACCATAAGGAATGGTTTCTATGCGTCTGTGTAAGGGAAAAGAGTGCCATGTGCCTTCCCTTGCCCAGTGGTTACTTGGATGTCCTCAGATAGGTGAGGCTGCCTCTCTGTGCACCATGATTTACCAAACCTGGTACTTCCAGAAGGTTGGTGACCCTTTCCTTGATCTAATCAAACTCCTCTTGGGATGTGAACCTTCCTGCCCCCTGTTATTAAATTCCTTTGGCTTATTCTACCTCTTGACTAAATAAAAGCTATGGCTTTTACCTTTCATTTCCCAAAGGCTCGTGCTCCAAACCCAGAAGCCAGGTCATTTGTAACCTAACCTTATGTCCATTTCTTCTGTTCTGCTTCTTGTCAAGTGTGTCAGGGAAGAGGTAGGAAGAATAGCCAGGAAGTGGTGAACAGGAAGAATGTGAGAAAATAAACATCGCACTGAAGACCCCTGGGTGATTATGATACTGACTCAATTCTAATTTTCTCCTGTTTCCACAAAGTCTCACTGAGGACTCAGGAGATCCTCAGGTGCTAATAAGAGCTTTTCGATGATAAAACATAGTGACCCTGCAGCCTTAAAAACCTCAGCAACTCAGAACCAGTTGTGTGAGAAAGTGTAGAGTTTCCACCTGAGGTAACACTTCCCAGGTAGGAATGATTCCCTTCATGAAGAACTTAATGAGACTCATTGAAAGGCTTCACATAGTACAGCATAAGTCCTTGATATGAAATTTTTAATAAGAACAAGTGCTTTGATAGAGGCTGAAACTTAATAAGTGTCAAACCTGCCCAACTAAATTTCTACCCTGACTATTCTATTAACATACCTTATGTATACCACTGTTATAGTCATGTTGTGTGAAAACTATAATAAATGCTTAGGTTAAAGATTTAGTATAGTAAGAGATGTTGCCATTAATTCCCATCAAAGTATGCCCCCCTTATTTTAAGTGCACTTATCCCTTCTTTCTTGCTGCATTCTGAAGCCACTCTGGGAGTCCTCCTTCATTAGGGTTTAGTTACATAGCTACCTCAATGGCCTGAATTGATCTAACATGTTTGCCTTGCATGGTCATTTCTACTTTGGGATATTGCCAGATTGAGTGAAGAAGGTGGGTGACACATTGTGATATTTTTAACAAGTCTGCTTTTCCATTTGGTGGTGCTAGGCAGAAGTACTCATTGTATTTTTGATCAGCCTTATGATGACATTCACAAAAGAGGACTTCCCAAGCTGCCTCACAAGCAGCAAGGATGATGGGACAAGTGTATGAGGCAAGAGGGGCTATTCTGAGGGGTATCACTGTGATGTGTCTTTTATTATAATTATTTTTTAAACTTTATTTATGTATGGCCAGCTCAGCCTGTCTTGGGGATGGGACTAGTGCAGCAGGTGGTGCTGGGGATTGAACCCTGGTCCCTGTGGTTGCCTAAGCAGGCACTTTAGACTGCTGAGCTATCTCACCGGTCCCTACTATAGCAATTTTTAACTTGAATATTTATTGCATTTTCCACCACTCCTTATATATGCACGTGAATGTATGTGAACTTCGGGATTCAGAAAGCAGCACTTGGAAATGAAGGCACATTTTCTATATCACAAAAACAATTTAAGAAAACTAAGTAAACCGGAGGGAGTGCATGCCTATAATGAAAGCATTCTGGGAGACTGGAGCACAAGAAGAGCAAGTTCCACTCAGCCTAGACAAGTTAGGGAGACCCTGTCTCAAAATAAAAGAATGTGTTTGGAATGTAGCACAGTGTGAAAAGTCCTGAGTTTAAATCTTCAGTATCAAAAACAAAAACACCCCACAACAATCCACTAGTACCTGATATTTTGTTGTTATTTGTGCTCTGGAGCAAAATGGCCTTTTTCTTTTCTAAGGTTAAATGAGTCATTTTTGTCCACTTACATTTCTCTTTCAGCAGACATTTAGCAGGATAACTGATTGGAATTCTACCATGATCAAGCTCTGTGTGTGTATGTGTGTGTGTGCCCGGGCTCCTACAGAGCTGCGACCTGTCTTATAATTTAATTATACACTATTCAGATTGAAAATATTTTATTAACAACTACATGCCAATCAATAATTGAGATTGGAAGAAGGGAATCATTACAATTTATGATTGATGATTGGAGGTTAGTAGCAACTGAAAGAAAAGGAAAATCTTTTTCACGTGTTGTTTTCTTTTTACAACCTTTTCACATCCTTTAGAATAAGAAGCAAAGGCAAAAGTAATTCACAAGTATTTCCTAGACTTTTCAGATCACCCTGTCAAAAGTTCTGTAAAGCAAATACCCAAAGGAAGGAGGAGGCCAGGCAGCAAAGGCCTTTGCTAACGTCTCAGTAAGTTCCCCATCTTGTCCATCCTTTTCCCATTTCCTTTGTACATTTTTCTCTTAATCTCTAGCTAATGTTTTCCACCCTACGGCTCTCCCAGCAAGTCCATCCATCTCCCCTACTAACAACATTCGGGATTTACAAAATTTGCTACTCATGCCCCCAAGTGAAATCAGATGACAGCAAAGTGTCTACTTGATAACCAAGAGAATTAAACCTTAGCCAGCCAGACTCTCATATTGGCAGTAATCTTTGTTATGCTGTATTTTATGACCTTTTAGAGTTTGTAGAGTTGGTATTCAACTTTTAACAGCCCTGGGTATAGCATCAAATTCCCTTTTATATTGTAAATCCCAGAAAACTAAAGATCACTGTAAAGAACACAGCATTGTAAATGATTTTGTTGTCTTGCTTGGAATAGTGAGCTGGCTACATAGTACTGAATACATGTTATTGGTGGAAATGGCCTGCAGGAAATAAACTTAGCCTTGACCCACCCACCTCTTGGTCGGTTAGAGTGAGGAACTGTGGAGAATAAAACATATCCATTTATTTGTGAACACATTCAGTAAGCACTGTTTTTGCAATTACATTTGCCTGAGAGGGAAAAATTACCCTCTACCTTGTAAGGGATAGATAATGAGGCTGCGAAATAAACCACAGGAGGCAGGTGAACAGGAGCGAAGGCATACATGTTTATTATGTGCTTGGGATGTCAGAGGAAATAAAAGGGACTGCACAAAAACTCAGTGAGATCTAGAATCTTCTGTACCCTCTTCATAGGGAGAGGCAACTGGAGGGAGGGAAGGGACTTAGGCCACTTTTAAAGGCAAATAAATAATTTGGGGAAAAAAAATGAATGGACCCATGAAGGGCAGGTAAAAGTTTGTCTAGTACGGTGTCCACCTCCATTTCCCTTTCCTGGCTGGTGGATTCCAGGGAGGGAGTTCATGACAGCAGTGCTCCTTTGAAAGGATCCGTCCCTAGGACAATGGATGAATTCAGAAAAAGCTTGGCACCATGTATACTGTAGTCAACACCCCCGTGCAACATATTTTGGGGTAGTGTCTCCTTCCCTCCTTCTCTCTCAGTGAGCAACCAGCACATACAGCCACAGGGCCATGTGCAGCATTCAGGGCAACCAGGCCAGAATGCTCTGGTCTCCACACTCATTATGCCCATGCCAGGAAGAATGTGGCACACATCACAGGAATGTATGTGCCAGAGAGATAGAGTTCAGAGCTGTGCTGAGCATTTCTCAGCTGGCAGGAGAAGGGCCAGCATCTTTCTTGGGGAGAGTGGATCGGGCTGTGGAGAGACAAGGTGCCATTGCCCTGGGCCCATAGTGAGAGTGAGAAGGGGACGGTGGCAAGGGAAGGGAAGCGGAAAGGAGGGAAGGGAGGTGAGGGAGAGAAAGAGAAGGGAGAAGAGGGGAGGGAAGGGAAGGAAGGGCAGGGGAGTGAATTGGAGGGAAGGGAAGATAAGGGGAGGGAAGGAAAGGGAGGAGAGGGGAAGGGAAGAAGGGGAGGGAAGGGAAGGGAAAAAGGGAGAGCAGGAGAGGATAGGAAAAGAAAAAGGCTACAAAGGACTTTTGTGGGGATCAGTACATCATGAAAAGAAAAGAGAAATAACAGAACTTTACTCAGACTTAAGAAGAAAAAAAATAACTACTGAAATTTAGGGTGTACTTTTTATGTTAATTTCTTTCTTTCTGTTTTTGTTTTTGTTTTTGTTTTTGTTTTTTTTCTTCTGTCTTTTGAGACAGGGTCTTGCTATGCAGTTCAGGCTGGCCTTGAGCTCACTTTTGTAGCCCAGGCTGGTCTCAAGCTCACACCAATCCTCCTGCCTTCACCTCCCGATTGCTGGGATTACAGGCTTGTGGTTTTTATATTAATTTTAATTCAGTCCATCTCCTGCCCCTAGTTATCAGATCGCAACTCTGAAGTCCAAGGATGATCATTGATTTGCTCATCACCCAGGTCTAGGGCTGAGCTCAAGTGTGCCTGGTCCCAAGGTCACTTTCTTCTGCATAATGCTGCCAAGTGACCACAAGCATGGTGTTTTCAAAGCCAACCCCAAAAAGAGAACTGGCTCTCAAGAATAACCATGGTATGTTTCATTACATCTCTTACCTGTCCACTCTTTTATTCATTCTCCTCAGTAACCAGTCTGCAAAATCACTGTCACCTCAGCCTCTGGATTGTTGGACATACTTGCCTGAAGGGCAGTTTCTTCCCCACAGCTGAGTCTTCTGACAAATGTTTACCTTGCCAGAAGTGCTAGCGTCACTATGCCTATTTGGACACAGGACTCTGGCAGATGTCTGTCCACATAATCTCCCTTTAATCTGCTTGTTTTCTGCTGCTGAGCCAATGTATGGGCCTGTAATGTCCCTCGCCTTTCCACTGCACCAGCCAGCCCTGCCCCGCTGGAACATTGCCTTCTCTCTGATTCTGCCTTCCTAGCTACAACTGCTTCATGTTCTGACTGTGGAGAAAGAGCAAGAGCCAGGAATTCAGTATGGACTCACACTCACCGGTGCCCACATGGCAGCTGAGAGACCTCAGAAGGTTGGGCACGGCCTGCTTCCTCTTCCTTCCATTGTTCTCCTCTGCCCCTCCCAGCACACCCCATATCACAATATTATTGTATAATCTCTCTCTGTTGGAGAGGCCTCCTTGGAGGTCAGACTATTTCTCATTTAGATGAAACTGGTGGGTGTGAGTTCCATATCTGGCCTCTTTTACCCCACCCTTCACCCCAGATATATTTACTGAGTGAATAAACAAACCCTGCAGTGTTCAATGAGGTATGGGTGGGACCTCCCAGGGGAGGTTCTTATCAGGATGCTTGGATTTGTGCAACTAGAACTAGGAAGAAAACTCAGACCTGGGGATAGGATTTTGAAAACACAAATATTGAGAGAATATCTGAACCACTGAGGGCACAGCGAGTGAGAAAACATGGATTGGGACATCCTAGGATGCCGCAGAGAGAGGCAAACATTTAAACAGTGATGAATGTTTGGATTTGGCAAATGCTAAGTGTATCACTGGGACAGCTGCAGTGTAAGGAGATGCTGTATTTTTAAAGAAAAATTTAGCAATTAGTCCTGCATTAAATATATTTGCTAAAGATCTAGAACCATAAAAGTAATTTTACTCCTCCTGTTCTAATGAGAAAAAAGAGCAAATGCCAAGAGAACTGTATTTTGCAAACTTATACTATTTGATGTCCTCTCCCCCTAAAATCTCTGTGAGGTAGTATTGTTAGTCTCATTTTTAAAAAAATGTATTTAGTGCAGGGTCTACATGGTCTCAGTACACAAATCGGGCTCTTCTGTTTTCAGTGATTCTCCTGTTTTCAGCCTCCCAAGCACTGGGATTACAGGTGCACGCCACCACGCCCCATCTCAGTCACCCTCTCAGCACACCCCAGAGGCGAAGCCCACTGGCGATCAATGCCCAATACCTGTCTCTGGCTAAGTAGGCACTTTAATCTGCTGAGTTCTCTGGCCAGCCCAGCCTCATTTGAAAGATAAGGAAATGGAGCCTTCCATGTGGTACATCTCATGAGCTTACTGGGCCTCTCCATGGACTTGGCTCTTCTTTAATTTTTTAACATTTATTTGAAGCACTGTCCAGAGCCAGGGGCTCTTGTGTTGTCCCCACAACACTACCAAGTACTGGAAAAGTTTCAGATGGCAGTGGGAAGGGTTTTCACCACCTGGGCTTAGTATGCATCTTTCTGACTATATGTGTCGAACCACTTTTCCTACTCTTGCTGGCCGTTTGAGTGTCTTTCTTCTTTTGGGAATTAGATAAAAGAGACAATCTAAAGGTTCTCATGACTGCAAAGAATAAATAAAGACAAAAACATTAAGAGACATTGTGAAATGGGAAGAATATATTCCAATGCAGAACTGGACCAGGGGAGGAAGAAAGGGAAAAGAAAAGCAATGCAAAAAGAAGAAAAAGGTAGAAACCTTTGTAAATAAAGAGAGCAGGCGAGGTTAAAGGGAGAATAGAGGAAGGGGAAAAAATCAAGATATATCATGTACAGGTGCAGATAGATACCTTATGATGAATGTGATAATTACATATATCTAAAATGTAACAATGAACTTAATTAATTTTAAAAAGTTCTCACCACCAGGAGATGACAGACACTTGATGTGGTACACATATTAGTCAGCTTGACTCAGCCATTCCATAATGTGCATGTGTACCAGAGTTTCACACTGCACCTCATAAGTATATATGATTATTTGTCGATTATAAACTAAAACTTTAAAAGCCATTTTAAAAAGGGAGTGAGGAATCTTCCAAGTTTCTGTAAAGTGGTCCCTCCTCTGCTTTTCGGCCAAATTTCCTTTCCTCGGCATAGTAGTCTCATATTCCCACCCTGCCTGACATCTCTCTTCCCTCCTGCAACAGCAGTGGCTCCTTAGCTGGTCTCTGTGGCCCTTTTGATTCTCTCCAAGGCTGCCTCACCCAGCTTTCTTGGCAGAGCCTGCTGCGTATCTTGTCCCCTTTACCAAGTGGCCCTTTACCTTTGCTGACTCTTGCTTCTTGAGATGGAGGTTGCCAAAAGGCTGGAGACAACACTGCTAGAGTCAGCCCACTGCCTTGGAAGGTCATGCATTGTTATGTATAAAAGGGAGTTTATTTTACAGCTGTGGGTGTGCAGAATAACCAGCACACACACATCAAAACTAAGGCTGGGGCTTCCCAGCCTGATGGACAGACAGACAAAGGAGGGGGAAGAGGGGAAGCAGGACAAGGCAAAGGAGGAAGAAGAGGACCAGGAGGAGGAAGAGGAGGAGGACGCAGCTTCCCCTGCGTGGTGCCTGCTGGGCTTTGAACCTAACTGTAAACTTGCAGAACTGTAGCACTCTGTGCTTAATTTGAATGTGTCCCTCAAAAAACACTCATTGGAAATTTCATCCCCAAAGGAACAGCAATGTTGGTGGGTGGAGAATGGTGGGTGGTGTCTGAGTGAGTAGGCACCCCTGCCTTTGCAGATGGACTAATATCACATTGAAGACAGTTCCTTCCTTCCTTTCTTCTTTTCTTTCTTCCTTCCTTCCTTCCTTTTCTTCCTTCCTTCCTTTTTTCATTCTTTCCTTCCTTCCTTCATCTCTTTTTCTTTATTTTTTCCTTCCTCTTTTAAACAAAGTGTTTAGGAGTCCTGGAGACTCCTGGAGACTGTGAAGTAAAACCTTCACAGTGAGCCATGTCCCTGACCTTTATTTATTTTTTACTTTGAAATAGAGTCCTAAAAAGTCACTGCCTAGACTGGTTCAAATTCTCAGTCTTCTTACTTCAGCCTCCCCATGGCATTCTAGTTAAGGTTCTTTGTATTACAAAATACTGTCATTGTCTTTTTGGGGGAAACTCTGGTCTTAGGATGTAGGATTTATAGTCTTAGGCCATGGCAATAACTTGAGCATACAGATTCAAATCTTCCATTCGCTGACTTAGCCAGTAAATATTTTATTTTTGAATAATAAGGTTTCACTATGTTGTTCTTGAATTCCGGGACTCCAGCAATCTTCAGTTTCAACTTCCTGCATAGCAAAGACAACAGCCACGCACCACTGAGCCCAGCCAGCTGATAAATAGTTCTAAGCACTCTGCATGTGCCTAGCATAGTGCTCAGTTGTGGGGAAAAATCCTGACCTCTATATGACCTTTCACAATAGTAAAGAAAGATCTAGAGCCAGGGCAGCCACAAGCTTACCTGGCAAGAGCAGTCAGAGGGAAAAATGCATCGATAACAGCAGTTAGCAAGCCCATGCGAGGTCCTCGTATGGGGAGGGGCTCATCTTTGTGTGCAGCAATGGGCCCTTCCGTGTCAGTTTCCTTCTGCCTTTGACCCTTTTGCTGGGAGTCAAATAAATGAGACTTTTAAATAACAGGGCTGTGGAAGTGCTGAGACCAAATGTTGCACGAGACACAAGCTGCAAGACACAGGGAGTAAACATGTTCAGGCAGTAAGAACAGCGTGTCACTGAAAGGCAAACCGCCAGCCAGGCCACTGGGATTGGTCCCCCCCCCCCCCCGCTAAAAATAGAATGTCAGCCACTCCAGGATTTTAGGGAGGGACAGGAAAGGCAGGGAACACATGTAGCCAGGACAGTTGCACAGGATGTGCACTGAGAGCAGTGACGATGGCTCTGTAGCTGCTGCTTCAGGATTTTATTTCTGACCTTGGGTTCTGCATGTGAAGTGTGATGGGACCATGGGGCACATTGCAAGGGCTTGGAACTTCTGCTACTACATAACTCTGTTCTAGTTAACTCCCTGACCTCCAGGAGATATCCATAGTCCTGTATTCCTGTTCCCTGGTGCCCTAGCCCTACTCAGTTCCTTCTTTGCTCCTGTCCTACTATGGTTCCTGCTCACCATCTGGGAAGGCAGTTGGTCACACTGAATGGAAGAGGATCATGTTCCACCTTCACCTTCTACCTTGGGGCCTGGGTGAAATATGGAGGCCTGGTGTCTTACATATTTTGAACTGCTATAATAGAATACCCAAGACTAGGTGATTTATAAATACAAAAATTCGTGAAGTCCAAGGCCATAGCACTATGTGGGCCTTTTAATATGTCTTCACAAGAGCAAGAGATGGAACTCATTCTCTTAATTGCTTCTTATAGTGACATTAATCTAATCATTAATCTAATCATGAGCCCTCATAACCTAAACATCTCCCCAAAGGCCATGTCAGCCACAGGTTGGGACAGCATATAACCCCAAGGTGAGATTCTGAGAAAATTATGAAGGCAACCTAGTTCTTGAGGAAATAGAAGAAGCAGGTCCCTGGTGCCCACATGCATTGTACAGCATGAGAAAAAAAAAAAAAAAAAAAAAAAAAACGCAGGTTGTGTTACACTGCTGAGATTTGAGACTGGTTGTTACCTATGCATCTCTCAGCCTCTCCTACCTAGTGACTGTTCTACACTTTCACTTCTCTCCTTGCACCTCTGGCCCTCTTGTACCATGCTGCAGCTTCATGGATACTTATCTAAGGCTGATCCTCTCTCCTACATGTGTATTGGGGAGGAAGGGACTACAGGTGAGGGCAATGACCCTGAGGTGTCATGCTAGAGGTGAGCACAGGTTCTGAAAGAACAAGAAAACACATGTTCTCAACCTGAGAAGAGCTGAATGGTTTTGAGGAGTGGTGGGCTGGAATGGGGAACAGTGAGGATGGAGGCCAGAGTGGAGCTCAGAGAGCCAATCATGGAAGGCTTTATAGGCTACACCATAGAGTTCAGACTTTATCCTGAGGGGTAGGTGGGATCACCTAGAGTGCTTGAATTGCTGTATATAAAACATTTCTTAGTTCTGTTTGAAGTCAATACAGCAAATCTTGGAATTCTGGGATTAAAGTGGAAGGAAGTATGGAGATCAAGGACTTGCATCAAGAGATTACAAGAGAACAGATCAACACAACTTAGCAATTAACCAAATACAAAACATAAGCAATAGGGAGACTTCAGGAGGAATAAGCTTTCAGAGAAAAGGAATAGCTCTACTTCCTTCTTCCACAGAAATGGGCTTTCTTTCCCCTTGCCCTGCTGAATCTTCTCTTAGCAAGGTCTCTAATAATTACCAGTTGGCTGACATGCCTGTACATCTTCTCTCCCAAGCGCATTGCACATTGGGAACCCACTCTGCACTGCTAAGGCTGCCACCTCGTCCAGGCTTTCACCACTTCTCACCCAGGTTACTGTCATGCTCATTTCCCTGGTCCCCCTCACTCCTTTCCCTGCCCATCTCCACCCTAAGGCCTGACTTGTATTTTTCAAGATCTATTCTGCTACCTGCCACATAACAAATATCCAACAGTTGACCGTATAGCAGAGCTGCTTACTCTCAGAATCTTTGGATGATTCTTCATAGTTTTTGAGACAAAATTTGAACACCTTGTTTCCACTCCCATGTCCCTCCTGACTGACCTCACCTCTCTAGCCTCATCTCTTGACACTTTTTTCACAAGAAAATAGAATCTTTTCCTTTACCTGGACTCATCCCAGACTTTCTCACCTCTGTGGGTCTCTATCACCATTCTGGGTTAAAGAGCACCTGCCTCATTTCTTCATCAAGAAACTCCATGCTAGCTCATGCCCACTACCCCTACTTGTCCTTTCAAATTTTGCCTGAATCTAAACTCTCAGGAATCTTCTATGAGCCCAGATTCCGAATGAAGCAGTCTTCCTCCTGACCTCTGGGCATCTGCAGTGTTACTCTGCATGGTGCTTGCCAACAGTACCAAACATAGTGTTTACCTATCCGTCGCTCTTCTGAACTAGATTTCGGTTCTTTACATCTAGTTAGTAACAGCCACAGAACAAAGGTTCAATACTGGACTATTGCCTACTGTGCAGACAACCATTTTTATATGGAAAAAAGTAGAGGGATTTTGCTTAGCCCATAAATAACCCAATCATTTCCCCATTCCTTCAAGCAATGACTACTGAGCTCATGTTAATGAAATATCTCATTTGGATTAAAATGTATTGCTTCTGATAATTTAAATTGTTTCTTCAGGTAGTGCTTATTGCTTCAGGTCCTTTCCTCATACCTCTTTCCCTAAAATCCATCTGGCATTTGGGGGAGTGGTCCATTGTTCACTTGTGCTGGGCAGAAGAGAAAGGCAGGTCAACTAAACTTCTGCAGGTGTTGCCGTCTGAGCCCTGTGACATCTGCTGGCCTTGGATATAAAGTCCCTCAACTGCCTGGTTGGTGCCACCCAAGAATCTGAAGCCTACTACTGACAAGTGCATGGTCTGTGCTGTTGAAATGGGGTGAGGTTTGACAGGCACCAGTTTGAGTCTGCACCACCCTCTGCTTCCTGTTGACTGTATGTGCCTTAGTATCCTCAGTAGGAAAAAACCACTGATCATGTTTCCCAAGGATCAGTACTTGAGCCTTTTATCGGTGCTCCTCATAATACTGCTTTGCTGTCACTTATTTATCTGATTATTCACAATGGGAAACATTTTGTTCGTGGTTCCCTTCCAGGATTTGGGATTACAAAACCAGCATTATTAACAGTCTAATATTTTTTGTAAATGGCTATAGTGTGAAGCTAGAATTCCCAAAGCCCCACATCTTAGAGGCTTAGTTTTCAGCATGGGTGCTATAGGAAGGTGGAAGAACAGGTGGAGACTAGTGGGAGTTCTTTAAGTCAACAGAAGCATCACCTGCAACAGGTGAGACCCTGTCACCTTCCTCTTGGTTTTGTTTGCTTCCTGGTCATGAGTGGTTCTGGTCTACAGTATGTTCTCACTGTCATGTGCTGCCAAGATGCCAGCCAATCACGGCCGAGAATCTATCAATCTCTGAGCCAAAAGAAACCTCTTCCCATTATTCTGACTCTGCAATTCATGACACAAACTCTATGCGCTCTTTTAAAACCTTTTTTTCTTGAGGCTTAAAACTTTCTCATTTTCTTGCTATGAAACTCAGGATCGATTTTGAAATCTATTTTGAAAGACTATACTTAAAAAAAAAAAAAAAAAAGTACTAACCTTACTGGGAATTGAATACAGGGCCTTTGCCCTGAGCCCCATCCCTGGCCCCTCCTTTTTAGTTTTTCTGTTTGTTTTGAGATTTGGTCTTGCTAGGTAACTGAGTTGTCCTGACTCAGCTTGCACTTGCAATCTTGCTTTAGCTTCCAGAAGGCAGGGACTACAGGTGCATGCCACTGTGCTCAGGCAGAATGTAGCTTTATTTGGTTCTTTGGGTTTCTGTTCTAACCTGCCAACCTTGAAGATGGTAGAACCAGTGATCTTCACTACTGTTTCATTGCATTGGGGGTGGTAGAAATGTCAGAAGGAGAAGCACACAAAAACGCAAGACTTTATTCTTGTGTTGGTAATTCCTTACTGAATGAATAGGTTTTAAACTTTTAATTTAAATTAGTATAAGAATATCAGTAGTGTTCTGAAGCAATATTTACAAAAATATCTGATTTTTCTGCATTAAATGCCAGAGTTACTGCATAGGTCTTCTCATTTAATGTCCTTCAACT
This sequence comes from Myocastor coypus, assembly GCA_004027025.1. Classification (NCBI taxonomy): domain Eukaryota; kingdom Metazoa; phylum Chordata; class Mammalia; order Rodentia; family Myocastoridae; genus Myocastor; species Myocastor coypus. The sequence continues at coordinate 30,167 of PVJA010009661.1, forward strand.
CTTAAAATGTCTCAATCTCCTCATTCCCTTAAAATGCTCTTAGATGAGATGACTGATAGTCCAAGAAGTAAGGAATCTGCCTATATGGTCTTGATAAGTAAGGAAGAGAACAAAAAGGACCCAGATCCCTGGCTTTTACTCTCAGAAGCTCTTCCTATAAAACTACAAAAACAGACAGGGACAGGAAAACAGGCTGAATTGAAAGTTCTTTCATGTGGGTCATGGGGCTGCCTATCTCATCAGAGAAATAGTATAGAAGGCATGACATTTTTGTATTCCAGCTACGGGTCTACATGTGTTTGTCAGGGTTCTTCGTGACAAATTTCACCTACCAGTGCCTTTTCATTAGCACAGCTTAATCTATAATCAAGCCCCCTTTGAACTCCAGTTCCCTAAACATGAAGCTTCCTGTATGGAAAAGTATGAGCATTATAGATGAATGAGCTGGCCTGCCAAACTCCTATGGAACAGACCTGGGCTTCCAGCCTCCCCCATGCTACCCTAAGACAACACCCAGCAACCATGTTTAGTAGACAAGTCCTCAGTGCTGCCAGGGTTGGGCCAGCCAGATAGCTCAGTGGACTAAAGAAAAAAGCAAAGCAAAGCAAAAATGCAGTTTGATCCCTGGCCTGCCATGCCAGCCCCACACCCTGGGTGTACTGACAAGGTATTGAGACTGGGCATGGTGGCATGTGCCTGTAATCCTAGCACTTGGGAGGCTGAAAACAGGAGGATCACTGTGAGTCCATTCTGTGTAGTGAGACTCTGTAGACCCTGTACTAAATACATTACAAAAATCTAAGTTTAGAACACTAAGGTAGTCCTAAACTTGGCTTCTCTGTCTGCTAAAATTAGCAGCTTCTGATTTGCCCTGAATCCAGCAGTCTTCCCACAAACTGGGCTGAGACTCTGAGGGCAAAGAGGGAACATGGACTTTAGGAATGGTGCAAAGATTTTTGGGGGGTTCAGCTTGGATCTGAGATGAGGAAATAGATGTCTGGAATTGCTGCAACTCTGTGCTAATGCGGTCCCCCCAGGCCCTTCACCATACTCTAGCACAGTCCTAATGACCTTCCTATCCTGTTAGAAGACAGAGTGTGCGTGCCTTCAAGCAGGCCAGATCCTATAGAGGGTGTGATGTTTAATCTAAATCTGCCAGCCCCAGGCAGAATTAACCCACAGAAGATCCTCACCATAATGTAGCAGGCTGCATGATGCATGATGGTAGGAGATAGAGCAATGTAGCAGTTGAAAGAAGAAAATGCTTGCCTGGAAGCTAGGAGATTTGATTAAGAGAGCTTTAAACTGGCTGTGGAGGAGGGACAAGAATGCTCAGAAAAACTTGAGAAACCAGTTACCCAGAGGAAACCAGAGGAGGGAGAATGAGCTGAGGAAGGGCCTAGCGATTCTCATGGGAAGGAACCAGGCCTGAACTTTATCTCATCAGCAGCTCTCCTGCTTATGCCAGAGCCAGAAAAGAAACAATATGAATCCAAGGCCATGGCACAGCAAGGCCACTCCGGGCTCGCAGGTGTCACTGGCAATGGTAACAAGGAGTCCTGGCGTGCTATAGAACTAGTGTCTAGTTCAGTGAAACTAAAAGGGGCACCTCAGTATCACAAAAGCCCTCTCCACGAACCTCTCAGAATGTACCCGCTGTAGCTACCATCCTCTCTCCTTGAGCTTGTGTTCTCTCTTGTGATAAGGTCAATACATCTTGACTTACTAGTCAAGTAGTCCCATTATAATGACTTAGTAGCCATTGTGTAGTTAACTTCTGCTGTTGTTATCTGAAAAACATATAAGGAAAACAAAGCAAAGTTGCCTTACAGTCTCATGGGCTTCAGTCCATGATCCTTTGGTCTTGAGACATTTATGCCTGTGGTGACACAGTGTATTGCAGCAGGATCACAAAACAGAGCAACTGGTCATCTTTGCAGGCAGACAGCAAAGAAAGAGACATGAAGGGGCTGGTGTCCTAATGTCCTCTTCAAGGACATGCCCTCAGTGACCTAACATCCTCCTTCTAAGTCCCACCTTTTAAGTGTTCTACCACGTCCCAGTAGTACCACCAGCTGGGGACAAAGCCTTTAGCCCTCGCTAAGCCAGAAGCAGACTTCATCCCTAGTGCTCAGGGTTGATCCATCTCTAAGAGCACCCTCTGATGCCTTTCCTCTACTTCCCTGTGAATTCTTTATTTCAAAGTCTCATCCTCTCTTACTTAGCTACTGCCTTGGCCTCCCAGCAGTTTATTCAGCCTTCTGTTCAGTCTCTAGTTGTCCATGCAGTTGCTAAGAAAATCTTCCTAAAATGCAAAATCAATCATCTTGCTCCCTGCTTAAAATCCTTCAGAGTGTCTGCTATTGTTTGAAAATGGCTTGCTTCCTCCAAAACTCATGTTGAAATTTGACTCCTAATATAATGGTGTTGAGGATCATCAGGACCTTTAAGAGGTGATTAGATCACAAAGAGGGAGTCGTTGTGCAGTTCTCCAAGGCCTGGGTTAGTTGCTTCAAAGCAAGTTGCTGTAAAGCACTGCTGGCCCACCTGTTTGTCTTTCTTGTCTGCATCTCTCCACCTTTCTACTTTCCTGCATGTGAAGAGGCACCAGAGGCCCCCACAAGATGCAGTCACCTATGCAGCCTCCAAAGCCATGAGTCAGAATAACCTGCTTTTCCATCGATGACTCAGGCTTTAGGTATTCTGTTATGGCCAAAAAAAAAAAAAAAAAAAAAAAAAAAAAAAAAAAAAAAAAAAAAAAAAAAAAAAAAAAAAAAAAAAATGGACAAAGACAACTCTGGATGGCTTTGGCATGATATTCAGTGCATTCAGTGCTTTTCAAGATTCTTTCACTGGTTGTCCCCTCACCCTCAGCTCTGACTCCTAGGCTGCACCACTCTGTGATCCAGTCTTTCTGAGCAGCCAGCGGGTCCCACAGATATCCAAACCTGCTATGTCCTATTCTTGCCATTGCATCTGCTCTTCCTCCCTTCTAGTAGCTCTTTCTACTCCCGACCCCCTCACAGTCTTAACAGCTTGGTGATTCTCTAGGACTCAGCTAATAAGTCACTTTCTCCAGAAGAAGCTAATGGCCCAACCCTGCCCCCAATCTAGGTGTAAACCCCTCCTTTAGGCTTTCAAGCCCTGCATTTCCTTGTATGTGAAGACCTCTATCATTTAAAGCTTCTGTCAGTAGGAGAGTGCTAGCACCAGTGCCTGGTTTCTCTGTTCTTAGTCCAGATCTCCATTAGAAACCCACCTGATGGCTGCTTCACATAGGGCGATAAATTCATTCTTATTCTCAAGTACTGCCATCAGTGCCAGGCACTGGGCACTGGGCACTGGGCTCCCCTGCAGCAGCTGCTAGCAGGGAGCTCCGGGAAAGCAGTGACTTTGCCAGGCGTGCTCCAGGCTTGGGGGAAGCTCTGCCACCAGACCACAGAGGCAGGGCCTGGCCCCCGAAGCTCCTTCCAGGGCCTGCTCAATTGTTGCCCAGATCGTTGCTCATCTAATTAGCCACCACCACCTTCCGCTTTCCAGGACCAAGAGAAGCTAGATGCCTTCCGCTTTCACTTCCTTCCTGGGGAATGGGGTAGACAATCCCTTCCTCTGATAGGAAATCCAGAATAGAAAGTAAGTATGTCTTCCCTTCCCCCAGCACCCAGGATCTAAGATTTTTCACCCTTAATCTCTATCTCTCGCGTTCATCACAGTACCTAGCACATAGAGGTTGCTTAGTAAATGTTTACTAAAATAACAACGCATGATCATTTGGCTGCTCCTGCAATGACATAGGGAGAGGAATCTGAAATCAGACAGTCTGGGCTCAGAATCAAGCTCCTTCACATCCTCTGTGACCTGCAGCAGATGGCTTAACCTCTCTGTGATTGCTCTTTGTCTGGAATATGATTGCATTACTAATGCCAGGGTTTCTTTTGTTGTTGTTGTTGTTGTTATTGTTTTTTTTTTTTTTTTGATTATGAGAATTAAATGATTTAGTATATATAAACCAAACAGTCAAGTGCTTGGCACATGGTGAATGTCCAGCGTCAGCCTCCTGGCAGGAGCATGAAAGATAGAAGCCAAGATGTTGTTCCCAAAGTTAACTAGGCCAAAAAGAAGTTTTCATTGAAAAAAGAAAAAAGATTAACTATGTATGGACCCTAGCAAAACCATCTATGTGTCACAGCACTCCCTCATGGCTCTGCTAGTTATCTCAAGAAGACTCCAAGTCCCTTAGGTTCAGAGATCTGCCTGGGAGGGCTACAAAATGAAAGAGCTAATTTATTGACATAAAAATATTTTCAAAAGAGCTCCATGCCTATTTATTTATTTATTTATTTATTTATTTATTTATTTATTTAGTGGTACCAGGAATTAAACTCAGAATGCTGAGCTTGCCAGGCAGGGGCTTATTCTACTGAGCTATCTCCCCAGCCCATCCGTACTTTTCTAAAGATAAAAATTCTAGGGGCCAGGCAGGATGGCTCAGTGATCTAAAGCACCTACAGGCTGCTGCAGGGACCGCCTTTCGATCCCCGGCACCACATGCTGTGCCAGCCCTGCCCTCAGGGCAGGCTGAGCCGGCCATTAAAAAAAAAATCTAAAACATTCCTAGGACCCTTCCCATTAGAAGATTCCAATTTATAATGTGCTATTTGAAACACAGAAGACCTTTGCAGTCATCATCTCACAAGAAAAAGTAATGCATGAATAGGTGTGGCTGGGACGTAACATTTTTCTCCTCAAATTAAAGTAGTGGGATCTAGTCCAAACCAAATCCATATCCACCTTAAAATTTATGCACATTTGGCAATGATGGAGAAACTTGGACTTTGTGTTTGGGTTCTCTAGAGGAACCAAAGCCATAAAAGACATATGTATAATTATGCAAAGAACCTTATTAGAGAGGCACACAGGAGCAGAGGCAAAAGCGGTACTGGGACATCTGTGAGATCAGGGGCAGAAACTGCAAGTGACCACTTGCCCCTGAGGGCTGGAGGACCCAGCAGCAGTCAGGGCTGAAGGCTGCAAGCTCACTTTCTGGAGTGAGTCTATGTTGGAAAGCTGAGGTCCTGGAGACCAGTGCTCCAAGGCAGTGCAAAGACATGCAAAAGGAAGCGCTTTCTTTTTCTATCCCTCTTTATCCTGACCAGGCTCTTCCCCTTCTCTTGGCTGCCCTATCATGTCAATCATCCACAGACACACCCAGAATTTAGTATTCTACTTAGTGGTCTTTATTTTATTTTATTTATGTATTTTTGTATTTAATACAGGGTTTACTAGGTCTTACTTCATAGATCAGACTCCTAGTGATCCTCCTGTTTCTAGCCTCCCAAGTGCTGGTATTACAGGCATGTACCACCACATCTAGTCTCAGTTACTCTCAGCATGCCCTGGGGCAGGGCCAGTACAGTACACCAGGGATCAAACCCTGGTCCCTGCATATGCCTAAGCAGGTGTTGTAATCCACTGAGCTATCTGACTCTTAGATGGCTTTTACTGAAATCAAGTTGCCATATACAACTAAGAATCACAAGCCTTAAGAAAATATAGCTTGCTTTGTTTTTGTCTTTCACTTATTCACTCATTTTAATTGAAGAATATTAATTGCATTTACAGGATGTAATTCTTTGCTTTCATACGCATTATTGGATACATTGTGACAACAAGATATGTATACCCCCCCCCAACAACCAGGATTGAACTCAGGCCCTTGCGCTTGCCAGGCAAGCACTTATTCTACTGAGCTGTCTCCCCAGCCCAACAAGATATATTTTAATAAGGCAGGGAAATACAAATTTCTGGTAGAAGACACCTCATCTAAAAGAATGTGAGTTCTTTACACGAATGTGGTCAGAAAGTAATATGCTCTCATACATAGGGCAGGACAACAGGCAACTCCTGCTGCCAGTCAGATAGCCCTTTGGGCCTGAGTGCAGGGTTCTGGCCTGAGCTGTGGTGAAGGGGCTACCACAAGAAAACAAATACAGGACATAAGAGTGAGGCAAGTGTAGTGCAAGGAGCCTATAACCATGAAGCCCACATCTCAGACATCTGTTAGAAGCAGGTGTAGGTGGGCACCAAACACTGAGGGGAGAACTGAGGCAGGTACTGCTGAACCTTTATGTCCCATGCGATTTTAGGCAGCAAAGCTAACCTGCTTCCCCTCAGGATGGTACAGCCTGCCTGAGAAGCAGAAGTTACAATAAGGTAGGCCACACTGAGCTCTGCCCAACAATGTTAAGAACACTGGAACACAGAAATTACAGATTGGACTCCATAACTCTAGTATCTATGCCCAAATAGACACCAAAGATTCAAACAGAAACTAGCTATCAGATTTCTAACTCTCCCTTCTCCCCAGATTTCCTGTCTCTAAACAGATGCTGCGCCATTTGCCTGAATGTCTCTAGACAGACACACCCAGTGATGGCCAAGGTTTTGACACAAGATAAGGTCATCCCATGAAAATCACCATAAATGATAGCTAAAAATCTTAGACTTGAAGTACAGTTGGTAGCCGTCTGGATACTAGCAATTTAACGTGCTCCTGGCGAGTCTGTTATCTGACAGTCTATACTTTATACAACTCAGTGGGAAAACACAAGCAAATGGACATATTTTCGAAGAAGATATGGCCAACAAGCACATAGAGAGACACTTGATACCACTAATCATTAGAGAAATGGAATCAAAGCCACAGCGAGATTCTACCTCATAACACATGAATGGATAAATAAAACATAGTAAAATATCACTCTATTAAGGAAGGTGAGATTAATATATGCACACGGATGACCTCTTAGGGGATTGTCCTGAGTCAAGCCTGACACCAAAGAACAAGAACGTGATTCTGTTCTTCTGAGGTACCTAAAGTAAGCAAATTTATAGAGATAAAAAGTGGAATGATGGTTTTTAACAGCTAAGGAGGGAAAGAAATTGGAAATTATCATCGAATGAATATGGAGCTTCAGTTTGGGGAATGGAAAACATGGAGCTGGATGGCGCAGATGTTGGACAGTGTGAATGTTATGGTTTGTATCTAGTTGTTCCCCCAAAGGTTCGTGTAAATCATAGAGCTGTCAAGCACATGGCTCAAGGGTCGGGGCTTGAGGGGCAAGGCCGGCTAGGTGTGGAATCAACCATTAAACTGATAGCATGTGCCTCCCTGCCCTCCCCAGTGTCCCAGGCCTGGCGGCCTCTTTCTTAGAGGTACAGAGCGAATCATCCTGGACACAGCCGCACCCCAGTCTCTCCTCCAGACCCAATAGAGCAGGGGCAGTGTCTTGAAACCTCCCGTAACTGTGAGCTAAGTAAATCTCCCTTCTCTAAGCTTGTGCGTTATGTATTTGTCCCAGCAAAGAGAGAAAAGCAACTAAGATAGTTTACGTTCTTAATGCTGCTGGCCTGAGCACTTAAAAACACTTAAGATAGCCCATTGTATGTTATATATAATTTACTGTAATTTTTTTTTAAGGGACTGGGGTTCAAACTCATGACCTTGCACTTGCCAGGCAGGCTCTTGTGCCTCAGAGCTATCTCCCCAGCCCCTTTTACTGTAGTTTTTAAAAAAGAAATAATATTGCCTGTTGTGGTGGCACATGCCTGTAATCCTAACACTGGCTGGGGCAAGAGGATTGTTGCACATTCAAGACCAGGCTGGGCTACAAAGTGAGCTCAAAGAGAGTCTGGGCTTCACAGGGAGAACCTGTCTCAAAAAGACAAACAAAACAAAATCTGATATATATATATATATATATATATATTTCTGTAGAAATATAATCAGATTTTTAATGCAATATTGAGGTTGTCATTTGTGTTATTTTGATATCAAAGAGATGCCCTTCTCATGAAATTACCATGACAGTGAATGGCAATTGTTGCTTTTTATGTCTTGACACATCAAGAAGTGTATTGCTCCCAAGTGCTTTGCGGAACATTCCTAGCATGTGACCACAAAGTCCTGGAACACGAAGCTGTTGGCCTGGAGTTGTTCAGGAGTTTCTTAGTCAGGATGCTGAACACGTAGGACACAGATCCTCACCCTTGGCTGCCCCCTGGCATCATCTAGGGAATTTATAAACAAACAAACAGATGCCTTGGTTTAACAAGGGCTCTGATGCTATAGGCTTGGGTAGCAGGAATTCAGAGTGTGGCCAAGGAGAGCCAGGTAAGCGAGGGAGGTGAGCAGTAGGCAGGGTCCCCTGTTTACTTTTCCCCCCACTGGTTCTCTACTCACATACATTCTCCTCTTTCTTTAGTATTCCCAGCATAGAAAACAGAAATAAACAAACAAACAAACAAATAAATAAATAAATAAATAAATAAGACTGTGAAAGGGTAGAAAATAGAAAGAGCAGCATGATATTTGTTTTATAATTGATTAACTTTTAGAAAACATACCTTATCAACTTCCTCTTCTCTTTGCACGAATTAAGTTTAGGAACCACTGGATTGCTAATGATGTGCAATAAAACCTGTCTCTTTTCCTTCTTGTCACTTGTAAGTAACTTCATAGGAACAATAAAACAACATGGGGAAATCTCTTAAAAACTGCCAAGGAGTCTTTGGTATTCCTCTTCATTCCACAATTATGACATCATCCAAAACATTGGATCACCCAGAAATGTACTTCCTTTTGGCTTTTTAAATTCCTTATATACTAAGATACATTTCTAATTATATTCTAAATCAAAACCAGATGTTTTGAACACTTTAACTTGCAACTTCTTTCTAAGTCTTGTTTAAAAACTACTGGAAGGGGGGCATTTGGCCCACTCTTTCTGTGTATTTCCCAAAGATAACTTTCTCAAACATTTTTTTTTCCTGGGAATTTATAAATTTGCCTCTAACAGAAGATTGTTTACATCCACTGACCTTTCCTAAGGCTTGATAGTGAATACCAAGAGAAGTCAAGGGTTAACTCTGCAGAATTGTGGGATTGCTGGACTTTTCAGTACCATTTTTTAAAAATAGAAAAGAGCTTTCTGATCACCGCTTCCTTTTCTTGAAGCTTTGGTTTCACCTTTCTTGTCCATGGAACAAGCGTGGTTTGCTGTAACACTCACATTAACTCATGTTGTATCTTGCCTCCAGCCTGCGTACTGCGCATGTAATAGGGAAGTGCAAAATAATACAGGAACAATTAGCTTTAACTTAGAGTACAAATTTCTTTTCCTCCTGGGATCTTGCCAAATCATTACTAGTTCAAAAACATCTATTAGCCTAGATTTGTTTAAGACTTTCCCACATCAGAAGCTGCATTAGGCAAGAATGTTCCACTCTATGTAGGGGAAATTCCAGGTTGGGGTGTGAAGCGGAGTCCTCCTAAGGTAGGGCTAAGAAAGGGTGGCTGCCTGGGTTTTCAAAGGTCAAAGTAATGCCGTGTTTCTGACCTCCAACCAATGTCACTGTCAAGAAGTGATTATCCTGCAAAGGCACAGGGGGCAGGGATTGGGACTGAGTTCTGTCTGGTCAGTTAAGCTGCCCAGAGGTGATTTCAGTAGGGAGGTGGCACTGGAGAAGACATTTTAACTTGCTCTTTTCTCTTTACTCTGGGAGACTCTTGCATGAGAAAGGTTGAAGAGAGTTGAGGCAATTTGGTCCTCTTGTGGATACACAGGGTAAAACAAAACTTTTGCCTAGTAGTGCTGGTACTAAGGGTACTGCCTAGTGTGTGTGAGGGTCTGGGTTCCATCTTCAACATTAAAAATAAAATAAAAGAAAACTAATATTCACCAGTGTAAAGGAAAAGTCATTTTCCCAGCCTCATAGATTATATATCATAATTAATAACCAAAAAAGGAGAAGCTTTATCTACTCCAGCAAGAAATACCTAATCTTGTAGTTTCTTACAAGCTTCTGAGTAGCTAGGAGCAATACAAACAGATACATTATTTAAGATTATTATTCTAATCTTGAATTATTTAACACATTTTACAGAATAGTATTCTTTTGCTTTTCATTTTGGTTGCTTATTCTGAAGCATATGGAGAATTTCATCGGAGGGAATACTTAGTCTAGGGAATACAGAGCTAGCAGTGGATGCTAACCATTCTATGTGAGGTCAGCTGTACCTCAGGCTCCAGGTTAGTAGCTCATGTGTCATTGCTGAGTCTCTCATTTGTTCTGTTCTACACTGAAGGTCATCATCCTGCAAAGCACAAACCCAAGATAGCACTTCCCTTGTTTCCAGAGGCTGGGTTCTAAAAATAGAAAATTCCAAGTTATAAAACCAAGAAGTTGAAATCCTGTGTCTTCAGCATATTTGTGATTGTTTTTCCTCTAAGACAGGAGCCAGTGACTTCCTACCGATTGTATTAATGTAACAGAACTGACTTCATTATCATTTGTGGTTGACAACTAAGAACATTTTGAGTTTTACAGAAAAATGTTTGCACTTTTTGACGTACTTGGTATTCTTTGAAAGGACTTGTAAAAGAAGATAGGGACATCGCTGGAGCTATTGCTATCAATGCCAGTAATGCATCTGTGTGAATTGAAATCAGATTGGTCTGTACTTATTATATGGCTCTATTTTTTCTAAAAGAGAGGTCTGAATAATCAAGGAAACTCACCTTGGGGGCCTGGGATGACAAGCATCTGCTTAGCATGAGTGAAGTCCTTGGTTTGATTTCCAGAAAAGAAAAAAACGGAGTAGAAAGAGTATGGAGGGCAAGGAAAACAAAAAGAACTTTAAAGATCATATGCTTTGAGTTGACAGGCTGACAACTAAGGCAAAACGTATTCTATAAAAGGAGCTGTTTTCCAGGTCAGAAGTGGCAGCTAGGAGATTTAAAAAAAAAAAAAAAAAGGGCAAAAAAATGTAAAATTACATTTCAGAAAGAACTCTCTAAGGTAAGAATATCATAGGCCAAAAATGTCTAAATTAGATGTCAAATCTGGGCTAGGACCCAGGCAATCCTACTAGAAGGAATTAAGGGTTAGTGATTAGGAGGATGCTAAAGGATGCCTGATAGAATTTCAGTCTGCCTAGAGGTTAAATCAGGTAATGTCTCATAGGGCCTGAAGTCTGACATCGTGTTGATAATGCACACTGGTGTGGAATGTGTTGTAGCTGAACAAGGTTATATGACTCAAATGTGCTCTTAGCCAGATGTCCCTGGGCACCCTAGACCTTAGCCCCATACACTTCTGTGTGCATCCCTGGTGGGATCCAGCCCAGCCTCCCCACCAGCTCACCCCAGCAGCAAGTCTACCCCCTTCCTTCATGGGAACCAGGCTAAGAATGCTCCACAGAGCCTCAGCAGCTGGAGGCTATTTCTGTCTTACACATGCTCACACCCCTCGGACCTCAGGACCAAAAACAAATATGTGTTCTGGATCACCACTGCCACTTGCACACCCTGTCTCTCCCCACCAATTGCACAGACCACTGCTTTTTGTGACTCATCCCACTAGCCGCCCTCCCTCCTCCACTTCTTCCTCCTCCAAATAACTCACACAAAGACTTGCAGGATCCTCCCCACCTCACAACTCATCTGCTTACAAAACCAAACTAAATTTGGAAATATCCATAAGTCCTTATATGATGGAACCTAACAGAACAAAAACAAACTGAAAATCCAACTTAAGAATTTACTTTGGTGACAAATAGCTGAGTCTAAGCCAACCATAGCAGCCAGGCTTCAGCCAATCACAAGTGGCCAGCTGTCCCAACCGCATTCAAGTGAGGCAGATGTCTAGCTGTACCCAGTCTGTCTTTGTGCCTCACTTCCATTTTCCATCCATCACTCCATCCTTTGTGGCTGCAAAGATAATGTGTATATGTGGTGCTATGGTGTCATTCTTGGCTATTTTGGTTCAGAATGCTACTCAATTCTTCAACTACAAATAAAAGTTAATTGCTATCTATAAAACTAGATTTGCTTCAGCCTATCTTCCTTTCTACCCCAACTCCTATAGCTTGGCCACTGCAGTGGTCACCATGCTGGCCTCTCGGTCCTTGGGCTACACAGCAGCTACCCACAGGCAGGTTGTTCTCTGGATGTGTCACCATTCTCTCCCCAGTCTCTTATCCCAGGGCCATCTCCCCCACAGCCCCATCTTCTTGTCTTTGTACTGCTCCTGGACCACAGTGACCCTGTATCTTCACCAAGGCTGCATTCCACTCACTACTCATTCCCTTTAACATTTCCATGGAGCAGACAGAAGTTATGGAAGAGAATTCTCCCTCTCACTCCCATGGCAAGTCCCATGAGTGCCTTGTCCCTGCCTCACCCAGTCATCCGTTTCTTACCTGTGCATGTGCTACCCTGAAGCACCCTTCCCCCCTCCTGCTCAGAGCCACTGCCCACAGCAGACCAACACGTTGCAGGTCTGTGGTCCTGAGATGCAGCCTTCTCCTAGTGCAGAGATGTGCACCAGAGCACGTTTGAATTTGCTCCTAGGGCCAACTGTCAGAGGTTCATAAACTTCACAAACACCCCGGGCTAGTATTGGTGAGATTATTGGAGTGTTTGTCCTACAAATCAAGGCCCTAGTTTTCCGGGTACTGGTTTACCAACACACTGTGCTCCACCCTCACCCCTTGCTACTCTTCTTGCATTTCTCTGCTCTCCCCTCATCTCAGAACTCAGCTTCTCAAGTGCTCATGACAGAGCTGACTTCTCCCCATCCATTTGCCCCTCAGACTGAGTTCCATCTAGCACCTAAAACTCAGACCAGTCTTGTGCAATTGAACAAACTCTCCCATGTTACATTCAAACACCCCCTTTCCTATCTTAATCTAGCTTTGTATTATTTTCCTCCTCACTTTCTGGTTCTGAAATCCATTCTTTGCTTTGCTCCTAGAAGGAAGCACTTTTTTTCCACCTGAGTCTCTGTGTTCTCCTCTGTCATCTGTTATAAACTTCTGTCTTTGTCCATCACCCCATACCAGACATGGGAGGTTTGGCTTCCCAGCTAGCCTCATATGGTATTATAACTTTCATTCCCTTTATGTGCCTAGCTTTGTGTGTGTGTGTGTGTGTGTGTGTGTGTGTGTGTGTGTTTTAAGAATTTACTTTATTTTTTTACTTGTTTCAGAACTTTTGTTTGTTTGTTTATTTATTTATTTATTTATTTATTTATTTATTTATTTATTGTTATGGCTGGCTCAGCCTGCCCTGAGGGCAGGGCTGGCGCAGCATGTGGTGCCGGGGATCGAACTGTGGTCCCTGCAGCCACCTAAGCTTTCCTAAGTAGGCGCTTTAGACCACTGAGCCATCCTGCCGGGCAGGATGTGTGTGTTTTTTGAGGGAAAAGATTTTTACAGTATGTGATGTGAAGAGAAAATAAAGGTTACGTTACATTTTTTGTTTTGTTTTGTTTTGTTTTGAAACCAGGCCTCATGAAGCACTGAGTTACACAGGCTGGGCTCATACTTGCAATCTTCCTGGCTGAGCCTCCCAGAATGCTGGAATTACAGGCCTGCCCTACTACACCCAACCACTAAAGATTTCCCAAAGGCCTCCTCAAACGTCTCCCTTCTCTTGAGTTCTCCATTTACCTGTCCGTTTCATAGTTCCACACGTGCATGTTTGGATTTACATGTAACAATATGGAACCTGATTCTTTCCACACCCCAAAACCAGGGTCTCTCACCAGCTTCCCCATCAAAGTAACAGCTGCTTGTGTGCACCAGATGCATAAATACTATGGGCGACCCTCCCTCCTCCCCAGCCAGGGCAGCAGCAGGGCCTGTCACACCTGCGCCTGAGGCCTTTGCACTCCTCCTGTCTCTCCACTTCTCTGGAGGGTCACAATCCATCTTCTGTGCCACCTCCAGCCTGCCTCCGCTCCTTGCTAGCCTCCACTTCATGGCTGCCCCACCTGATATACTCTCCTCAAAGTCTGGCATGGCAAACTCCCAGAACAGAAAATCCTGGGAGTTAAAATGACTTTTGATAACTTTAAAGATACACATAAAAGTATTTCACCATGGAAACTACCAATGGCAAGAATGTACAGACAGTCCCTGACTTCAGCTTTATGATGATGCTAGTTCTCACTGTCAGCAGAGTAGTCAATAAATTACATGGAATATTCAGCTCTTTATCATAAAATAAGCTTTATGTTACTTAATTCTGTCCAGCTGCCGGCTCATGGAAATGCTCTGACCACATTTAAGGAATGAGAGGCTAAGCTAGGATGTTTGGTAGCTTAGGAGATGAAATGCATATTTTACTTTTGATATTTTCAAGTTACGATAGTTATTTTGTTCTGTCTTAAATTGAGGAGCATCTGTATGTGAAACAATACGCAAATAAAAACTTTTGAAATTACACAGAGAAGAACAAGTTTGTATAAGATTTCAAATAAGAATATGCAGGCAGACATGTTACCACCTTGATAGAAATTATTCAATTTTTAAATTCTTGGAATTTGCCCCCATATCATTTTATTATTTTTCATTTAAGGAAGTTATTTCTATTGCTTTAACATAAATTTTTAAATAGTAGCTGCCATTTTAAAAATATCAATGTACACAGAGAAATTTTACAATTCAAGGCTAACAAAATCCTTGGAATTGATCCTCAAAGTCTTTTGCATAGTAGCTATTAAAATAAAATTCTCAATATAGCACCAGTCCGAAATTACCTTATCATACAAAAATCACTCAACTAAAGTTTATGCTTTGCTATGACCAAAAAAATAAAGTTAAAATTTTGTAAAAGGAGAACAGTCAAGCCTTGGAACATAGTAGTCTTTATAGTGGTCTTTAATAATTTGAAAGATACATAGAAAAGTCCTTTTTTGCCCTTGAATGTATTAGTAAACTTTCTTTTGAATTCACAGTTTACCTATGACACAGAAGATGCCAGAGTCAGATGATCTTTTTCAAAACAGAAAACAGGTTGCTTTTCTTACACTGCCTGAAACTTTTCAGATGCATTTCAGATAAGACCCATGGTCTGGTTTTTACCATCTGCTCTAACTCTATCCCATCTTCCCTTCCCTCTAACTCCTACGCTTCAACCACACCAACCTCCTCTAGGGTTGTGACACTCTATTCTCTGGTGAGTAGTAGGGTGAGGGGGCAGCTGTTTTTTTTTGCCTCAGGGCTTTTGCTTAAGTGTCTCTCAGATGTTTTGGAGCACAAATGGAATCACAGAGCTGTCTTTCTTTGAAATCAGAGATTCAGATTTTGCATCCCTGTATCAGTAAGTCACTGGTTGGCCTCAGTAAGGAGGGACATATCATCTTGCAGACATAGAGGTGACACCTGTGTAGGATATGGTTGTGAGCTCTTCATAATTGCTGGAGTTTGGTTCATGGTCCAGTAAGAGGAACCTGAGTGGGAAGCTAAAAGTGCAGGATCACCTCAGGGCAGGATTGGGAGTTAGATTCAGGTTTGATAATTATTTTCTAGAGGGTAAATTTAGATAATTTTTTGTCACAGGGGTTGGGTGGTGACTGTCCTCTGAACTGTACGGTGCAAGTGAAACTACCAACAACTTTACCCTTTGTCTGCCAGAGGTCTAGTGTGACACACATACATTGTCTATATTTGTGTATGCATGTGTGCACATTTAGGTTCCCTGAATATGATCTGCTAAATGAAGCCTGGGTGAAGCCATAATAAAAAAGAATATCGCAGAGCTAGATTGGTGAGATGAGCTTTAGGAGGCTTAGATCAATAGCTTCCAACATTGCAAGCTTCATTGGTGGCCCACTGCAATTGCAGGACATTTGACTGTGTATGCATCTGCTTCCACTTAGTCCAAAGAGAAGAATTTTCTTTTCTTTTCTTTTTTTTTTTCTTCTTAGCAACATCAATAGGAAGGCGGGTCATGCCCATACACTGTGCTCTGTAGAACTATTGTAAGGACAATACGCAATGTGTCAACCTTTAAAAAAAGAAAGGGGGGGGGGGAGTAATGTTTATTAAAAGTGTTAATGTTTAATTGTTTGACCAATCTTATATACCTATATCTGTTAATCTAAACTGATCTGATGATGAAAATATGTAATATAACCATTGTTAAATTTAAATAATAAAAGTATTAAATCATAAAAAAAGAGCATGACCAGACAAGGAGCATGACCAGAATCAAATAACTGATTAAGTACAGTGGTTGGAAGATGGGCTGTCATGCTTCCAGCTGTGACAAATGCAAAGGCAAAAGGCAAGGAGTGCGACTTTGGAGGGGAGCAGGGCCAGGCAATGTTTGGCTTCATTGAGCTTGAAGTGCTATGTGTTTCTGCATGGACATCTCTGGAAGGTGCAGAAATGTCTAGATCTGGGCTAGACTAGGTACCAAGTCTGGCATCATCACTGCCAAAGTTAAGAGTACGCTGTAGTGAGCAAAGAAGGGTGGTACAGGAAAATGGGGGGTGGTGAGACAAGAGCCATGGGAAAGATTGCATTTACGGAGCAGGAGTAAAAGGTAGCTCAAAATGAGAACCAACAGGAAAGGGAAGCAGAGTGCCAGGGAGTGGTGGCTATATACATCATAGAAACAGGTCAAAGAAATCTTTGATTTAAAAAGAAAAAGGAAGGCCTATCACTTTTCTATGCTACCCAAGGACTCTAGATAGTCACAAATCAATACTAATACTACATGTTAGCAAAGACTCCATCCAGAACAGTGATGTATAACCCATATGGTGCAATAGCACCTACTTGGGGAGTTTGCTAAAAGATAGTCTCCTATAGTGTTGCTTCAGAAGATATGGCTTAAAAGAACCCCCTAAGTGGGTACACGTGTAGAATATGTGCTTAGCATGCACACAACCCTGGGTTTAATCCTCAGCCCCAAAAGAGAAAAGAATCTTATGATACAACCCATGGAATGGAAAAAAAATATTTTAAAATCATATCAGGTAAAGCATTAATATCCAGAATATATAGAGAACTTCTGAAACTCAATAATTATAAGTACTCAACTAAAAAATTAGCAAAGAACTTAACAGACATTTTCTGAAGAAGGTATATACAGAATTGACAAGTACATGTAAACATATTCAATACAACTCATCATTAGGGAAACGTAGGGATTTTCAGGTTAGCTCAGTGGTTTAAGCACCTGTGCTGGCAATCCCAGTCAGGCACAGGGGATGGCAGCTCAATCCCCACACTCACCCTTAAGGCAACCTGAGCCAGCCAAATAAAAAAAAGGGAAATGTAAATCAAAATCACGAAGCAAAATCACACCCACTAGAATAGCTACTATTAAAAAAAAATTAGCAAAGACATGGAAAAAGTAGAATATATGTGTCCAGTGTATGAGAACATAAAATTGTACAGCCACTACATAAAATAATATGGAGCTTTCTCAAATAATTAAAATTGAATTATCATTATTATTTTAGGTTTTCTTTCTTTTTGTGTGTGTGTCTTTTTGTTGCAGTGTCTCAGCATGCAGTTCAGGCTGGCCTTTAGCTCATGGCATCATTATTCACAATAGCCAAAAGTTGTCATTGATGGATGAATGGAAAAAATATGGCATACGGACATGCACACAGAGGAATACTATTCAGTCTTAAAAGAAAATTGGGTGTGTGCTACAGTGTGGATGAACCTTGAAGACAGTATGCTAACGGAAATAAGCGCATCACAAGAAAATGAATCCTGTGCAATTCCACTTTTATTAATCTATTTACAATAGTCAAGTTCATAGAAACAGAAGTGGGACTGTGACTATCAGGAGCTGATGGGGAGGAAGGAATGGGGAGTTAGTGTTTAATGAAGTACAGGATTACAGTGTAGCAAAATGAAATATTTTGGATATTATACAGTGATATGAATATATTTAACACTATGAAACCACTTAAAGTGGTTAAGATAACAAAAAAACAGAATCCAGTAATAAATGTGTAGTGGGGAAAAGTCCTTTTATGAAAATGAGAACCCTGGTCCTGCAAAAAAAAAAAAAGAAAAAAAAAATGAAGCAATTGCGCTACAAATATGAATTTGCATATTTTCAGGTTTGCCTACAGCCAGCTAGATTCTTCTAGACATTAGTGGTAATAAATTATTTAAATTGGAGGAGTGCATTTTTATGATCTATTTCTTCTATAGTGAAATCTTTTTTAAAAACAATGTTAGATTATAGAATTAAGAAGAGACGTGGATCTGTAAGGATGACACTTGTCTTTGTAGAGCGCTCCACTACCCTGAGGTAGGAGTCTCTGCTTCACATGGCGTTCCCAGGCAGGACATTAATTCTGTAACTGCTACGGAATTCATTGCTCTTCCTTTTCATTCTGGCTTGATTTTGTCTTGGATTAGCCAGTCATATTCAGTGAAGGCTCAGAGCTTTCCACTACAACTCTGTGCACCCACGCCCACACAGTGTGTGTGTAGGATACTGCACCCCAGGTGAACAAGCAGTACAATGGCAGAGCGTTCCCTCTTCTGCCCACACAGACCCTCCAACAGTTTGCATTTTTCAGTATTGAGTTCGCTGCTGGGAGTTTCCCAAGTGACGTTCCCAGTTCCAGGATGAGTAAGACTTCCTCAGAAAGCCTGCTTGGTCCTGGAGGCTGGTTCCTCCTGGCAGAAGCATGCTTTCCCACACCACCTCCAAGTCAAGGGGATTAGGGCTGGGTAGGGGATGGGTTTCAAATGAAAGAGCATCGTCCAGGAGAAAGGCATTTTACTCTTTTCCCATTTCATTACTGTGTAACGACTTGCCTAAAAAGCAAAACTTACATGCAGAGCCATGTATTTATTCGGTATCTAGTTATTAGATACAAACCATGTAAATCGACAGAACACAACTTTGAAAAATGAGAAGAGAGTTTTTCAAATCAGTTTTCTTAGACTATAATTTACATCTAGTAAATTCACCCTTTCAGGTGTACAAAACTTTCTGAGTTTGACAGGTGAATATCATCATATAACCACCATGACAAACAAGATATAATTTCCATTACCCCACATAGTTTTTTTTGTTGTTAAGCCTTCCCCAGATCCTAGCAACCACCAATCTGACTTTTATAATTATAGTTCTGCCTTTTACAAATGGCAAATAAGTTAAATCATACAGTATGATGTTTTTGTGTCTGATTTCTTTCACTTAAAGTAAATGCAAGAATCACACAAAGTGCCGCATGTAACAGTAACTTGCTCTTTTATACTCTTAAGCAGTGTTCCATTGGGTGGATGGACCACAGTTTGTTTATTTATGCTCTTATCAATGAATATTAGAATTATTTTTACTTTTGGCATTTTAAATAATGCCACTACAAACATTTGCATACAGGTCTTTGTGTCAACATAAACTAATTTTTCTTGGGTAAATACTTGGAATGGGATAGCTGGGTCTGTATGTTTTCTTTGTTTTGTTTTTTCTTTTTTTATTATTATGGCTGGCTCAGCCTGCCCTGGGTATGTGGTGCCAGGGATCGAACCGTGATCCCTGTGGTTGCCTGAGCTTTCCTAAGCAGGTGCTTTAGACCACTGAACCATCTCACCAGCCCATGTATGTTTAAATTTATAAGATGTCAAATTGTTGACTGAAATGGCTTTACTTTTTTGCATTCATGACAGCAATGCATACAAATCCCAGTAGTTTTGTACCCTTTACTAGTCAGACAAGGCCTTTGATAAACATCAGGGTCCTAAGTATTTCAGACCTGCTGTATTCATGACCATTATACCATCAGCAATAATTAGTTAGATTTTGAAATGTCCTAGTGTATAAACTAAAGCTCAGAAATTAGCACTTCTTGGTTGGTTTCATGACACATAATTTTTTAAATGAAAGTAATTAAAGCCCCATAATGATCTTATCAAATTTAAGAAACTTCAGCAGGCTTGGGGGAATAGCTCAGTGGTAGAGCACTTGCCTAATGCATGTGAGGCCCTGCATGCATGGAAGAAAAAAAAAAAAAAAAGGAAATGGGCAGGGAGAGGAGGAAGGGAGAGAAGAAAAAGGAGAAAATTTTACAGTACGGCAGAGTAAGTACCTAGCAAAACAGAACTGGAAAGATACTAGCAGTGTATCTGTGTGTGGTAGAAGAGATCCGAAACACCTTCTCCAGGTACTCTGCAATGGCTACTCTCCATCTGCCCCTATGGGTGCTTGAATGCCATGCTACTATATTCTTGGGAAAGGAGGGGTCATCCAGGTTCTACCACAATTGGCCTATTCCAAGTGTTTCACTGCCTTTGTAGGCAGCTGTATTCATTACGATTCCATCTATTACCAAGATACAGTCACCATGAATTATGTAAGCTGTTGACAGTCACTCTAGTTTCTGACTTCTTTGGCAGGCTCTGCCCTGTTAGGATTAGCCAGTATTTATAAGGCTTAGTGGTGGTGATGGTGGTGGTGGTGGTATGTGTGTCATTCAGCCCAATAAGTTTATCTGAAGTTTCTGTTCACTTCTCTTTGCTTACAATATAAAAATATCACTCTCTCTCCCTGTCTACCTTTACCTCCCTTCATCTGTCTCTCTGGAACCCAGAGCCTCAGTTGAATGCTAGGCAAGTATCCTACCACTGAACTACATCCCTAACCCCAAAGAAACTTACATAACCTCAATCCCCATTTTTATCTGACATCTTTTCAAATATTTGAAAGCAGGTCTCATCTGTCCTAAAATATCTCCTTTTGAAAACTAAATATCAATAGTTCTTGTGATCATTCTTATGTGACATTGACTTCCTTCTCCAGCTGGTTCCTGTCTTTCCAGTGCACATAGCTATACCTTAATCCCTAAGATACTAGCTAAGTCTAGCAACCAACCTACCTGGTAGATATAGCTCCAGACCCTCTAATTCTAAAGCAGGGTATGGTCACATTCACTTTTGAACCACTGTTACAGGTGCCTCATATTCAAATTTCTGTCAACTATGATCTGTATGACTGGCTTTTTAGTTATGTCTTCCCTAATGTATACTTGCAGGACAAACTTAGAAGGACCTTAAATGTCATCATCATGAATTTGTCCAGTATTTCAGTATGTTACAGCATTAGGTGACAAAACTTCTATAATCAATTATGTGTAGTATCTCAGTTTTGCATGATCTCTGGATATGATAATCAAGTCTATGACATCTTGTTTTGCAGGAAGTATGCACCTGCATACTTAAATATGTTCTATGCACTTAGCTTGGCCCTCAGAACACAAAAAGGAATCAGTCAGGGTCACTTTGCCATCAGGGCTCACAGTACAGAGCAGATGACTGGTGGTTTAATGTCATTTCAAGCTTCCTACAGGATTCCTTTAGTGTCACCACCAGAACATCATGCATCCCTTCATTCAGCAAGTCCCGAACCCACCCAGTGTGCCTGGAGCTCGCCAGATATCTCCCTTTTGCTCATGTGGGTACCATGAGAAAGCTTGGAGGCCCATCTAGAAATCTGGAAAGTGGGTGTCTGTAAGTCACTTCTGAGCTCAGGGGCAGAGCAAAGCAAAAGAAAAAGGATCTCAGTCTGACACAAACTATGTTGTCACTAGTCAGACCATTCTCCATCCTTAGCTTTCTCTCCCCAAACAAAAACCATTATAGCATTGGTGTGGAGGTAAAGATCCCTGAAATGATGGAACAGTATGAAGTGGAGAGGAGCCTCTGGAGTGACCCCTACTGCACAGTCAGACTAAGCAGTAGGAGTACAAGAGCCAGGCCCCAGGGGCCTGAGCCTAGCAGGATCATGGGAGGTAAAGGCCTGCTTTAGGAACTGGGCCTCAGGTAAGGGAAAACAAGTGGCACCAGGCAAAGCCTTAGGCGTGCATCAACTGTAGACATGGTACTGTATCCTGGACTACTTAGTGGACCCAGTACTGGATCTTCATGCCCCTCCCTACTAAGTAGCGTATTTTGGTCAGGCACGTGCCTGTGATTTCAGCTATTCCAGAGGCTTAGGAGGGAGGATCACACGTTTGATGTTCTTTTGGTTTTTTGTAACGTGTTTTTTATTTAATGTATTTGGTATGGAGTCGCACTACACAGCTTGGACTCGTAGTGATCCTCCTGTTTTCAGCTTCTCCAGTGTTGTGGCACCACGCCTGGTCTCGGTGACCAGCTCAGTGCCTCTGGAGGCTGGGTCTGCGAAGTGGCATGTGGTACCAGGAATCGAACCCCGGTCCCTGTGCTTGCCTAACCACAACCCAAGCAATTTGGCCAGCCTCTATTGCAAAAAAAAAAAAATTTTAAAGGGCTGAGAATGTAGCTCAGCGCTGCCTTGATTCAATCCCTAGTGAGTCGAGGAAGATTTCCTTTACACTGAGAAGTTGAAGTGAACCCAGACTGCGGTGTCCTGCTTACGATTCCTGCGAGCAAAGCAAACCTTTGGGGGAAAGGTTGGATCTTGGGAAAATTCTTCCTAGGCCTCAGGGAAACAAGTTTCTCACCTTGAGATTGGCAACTGCCAACCATCTGAACCGGCGCAGGTGGACGCGCGCGTGGAGATTTTTGTGAGACCCCTGACTTCTCCGGGAAGCCACCAGCGAGCTCAGCTCAGGGGGAAAAACTGCGCCGGTAGCTCTACTGGCCAAGGCTGCGTGCCTGAACTCTTCTGGGCTCTGTTGTTTACTTGCTTCTCCCAGAATTTTTGTTCAGCCCCGGGAGGCAGCGCTGCGGCTCCTCAGATGTTATTTATCTTTTCCTGCGAGCGACTTGTGACAGTCCAGGGTGTTGTGTATCCTGTGCGATTGTTTATCGTCCCGCCCATGCTCTGCCGGAGCAGCCTTCTCGCCCAGCACTTCACGTCCCCAATCCCTGACTACGTGAGCGCACTGGGCGGGGAGGCGACACTGAGAGCTGGGGTGACCCCGCGGCCGTCCGAGCGCAGCGCCGTGTCCTGAAGCCAGGGCGCTGACCCCGGCACGCCCAGGTGCCGCGAACCCCGAGGCGCTTTGGTCTGTCCCCAAAGCCCCATCCGCTCCCGTGGAGGTGCAGTACGGCCCGAGCGCCCAGCGCCTCGAGGCTGTGGTCGTCAGGCGGGTGTGACTGTTGTGCTGGCCCCGCGGACTCACGACCCCAATGACTGCTGAGCCATTTTATTTTCTCGGGTTTTTCTTTTCTTCTTTCGTTTCCTTTTTTCTTCGCGCTTTCTCCTTTCCTTCTCTGTCTCTTCCGTTGCTCTTTCCTTTCCTTCCTTCCTCTTGGAAGTTTTAGACAACCAGGTCTCTTCCTACCTTGGGGAGCTTTCCAGGAAAACAGACGCTCGAACAGTCCGAGTAACTATCCGCAGACCCACACGCACACACGCGTACATACACACACAGCCCAGGCACACACTCTGCCGTCGATACTATCTCACTCACGCGGGCACAGGCACGCACCCCCACACACACTGCCCGGGTGAGGATCAAACGCGCCTCGGCCTCGTTCTGTTTTCTCAGGCGTCCTTCCCCATCACCGCATTGTTACGGGACAATGGGCTCCCGTGTCAGTCTTCTTGGCACCAGTTTTGTACGATGCAGGAAACAGCATTTCCTCCCGGCGCTGGAAAATTAACTTGGATCGTGCTTTTCCCTTTTTATTGAGAATCCGCACACACCCCGGGAAACCCAAGCTCCCGGAGAGGGGAAGGAGCGGCAGCAATAGACATCCCGAAGGCTCCCGACCCCTTCCCGCTCAGCCTGCTGCTCCTCCTTTGCCAAAAGAGGAAGCCCCGGCCTAAAACAATGAGAGGGGCTGGTGTCTCAGCCGTGACTGTCCCACTGGGGCTATCAGTGTCGCCGTGCCAAGCCTCCCTGCCCCGGGAGCAGCCCACGCTGGTTGGGCGGGGAGCCTGGCAGGGGGGCGTCCTCAGCACTCAGGCACTGGCCTTGTCGGTCTGAGGTCTGCTCCATGTGCTGGCAAGCTTGGTTAGTGAGGTAAGCTGCCTAGATGGTCCCCACTCTTAGTAATTGAACAGTTGTTACTTCCACAAAGCTACTAGCTAGCCTATTCCTATTCCAGGAGTTGGAGATGTAGCTCAGTAGTAGATCCTGTGCTTAGTTGGCAGAGGTCCTGGGTTGGGTCCCCATCAAACCCCACCATCCTCCATCCCCACCACACCCCACCCCAAGAAAATCTCCTATTCCACTTAGGACTTCTATTTTGGTTTTTATCTCATTCTTCCCTGAATTTCATATTGGTCCTGTCTCTTGGAATAGCACTAGATTGTAAAATCATGAGTCACTGGGGTACTTGTCTTTGTATTTTTTAGCCCTCACATAGTCTTGGTCCATAGTAGGTGCATTATTATACCTGTGTACTAAATACATGCACAGACAGTCTTTCCAGTCCTAGGTAACCCTACCACCATCTTTTGTCATCTAGATTTAAACTAGGAACACTAATTTTTGGACAACATAGAATTTACATTCTTGCCCTCTTATATGCACTGTATATGTTCACACACACACTCCTACATAAAAGCTCATGTTTGTGTTTATGAACTGTAATACCACTGCTCTCCACTTTCTGCTTACCCTGAGATTTTAGGCACGCACCACCATGCCTCATCTCATCCCTGGTCTCAGCATACCCTGGTGGCTCCCTCACTTTTTTTTTTTTTTTAATGTATTTGGTACAGAGTCTTGCTACACAGTTCAGACTCATAGCAATCCTCTTATTTTCAGCCTCCTCACTGCTGGGACTACAAGTGTGCACCACCATACCTGGTCTTGGTGGTCAGCATGTAGTGCCCAGGATTGAACCCTGCTCCCTGCACTTGCCTAAGCACTTAGTCCGCTGAGCTATCTCAGCAGCCCCTTCGCATTCATTTTTATTCATAGAGATACTCTTAAAATATTTTGTGGAAGTTCAATTTTTGTGGAAGTTATTTCTCATCAAGTTTTAAACCCTAATGTTTTAAAATTCCTTTTTGTGATGCTGGGGATAACCTCAGAACTTCATAAAAGCTGGGCTCCAAGCTATACTGAAAACTAACTTTCCATTTGAGTTTATCATCATGCTCAGCTGATGTTATTATCAAACTAGAAATGCTCAGTAGAATTTTTGAGTATTTTCCATTGCTACCCAAGTAGAATATCAGCCAACTACTGCCATTATTGCTCTGTTGTGGACAATACCTTCTAGCAGTTCAGGTTTAAAGCTTCACTATTTCTCCTGCCCACCTGTATTGGTCCCACTCTCATCTCCAACTACAAGAGTCAATGTTCTATAAAACAGTTCCTTAAATGTTTAAGTCCTCTGGGGCAAGACTAAAAGCAAATGTACATGGAAAGAACAAGGACCTTTTTTGGAAGAGATGAATCAGGAGGTTATTGTCACCAACCTGGGTGACTGAGGTCTATCTAGACTTTTTTGGACCAGAAGATACCAATTGTAGTATATTGCTTTATCCCTTGGGGAGGATGTAGGCCTGGTCATTCCATCTTTATCTTGAGGCTTGGCCCTCAGCAGATGTGCCTCCAGCCGCAGTCGTAATGTATTACTCTGCAGTAACTCCCTCCAGGGCTTGGCCTTGCCTGACTGCCTATAATATTTCTACCTAATTTAGCTATCTATAATACTTGCATAGAATGGTAAGCACCAGTGAGCTACATTCTCAACCCCTTTTAAAGCATTACTTAGATCCAGGGTCTCACTGGGTTGCTCAGGCTAGTCTCAAACTTGAGATCTTCTTGTCTCAGCTTCTGAAGTAGCTGTGATTACAAGTATTCATGCACCATCATACCCAGATCCCTTGGTAAATGCTTCTTGATAATGAAAAGGGTGGCTCACTCCTAGGGTAGAGTTTTGCAAACTGCTGCCTCAGCCTAATGAAAATAATAGGCAAAGGAAGGCCTCTATACCATACCTGGAGGGAAGGGAATTTGGCAGGGAGGAAATGTTCAGAGTTGAACTTTTCTCATCATCAACCATGATTACTCTTTTCTGAAAATGCCCTATGTTCTATAAACTAGAAGGAAAATAAAACATCTCCCAAAAGAGCCGCTCAGAGCTGTAGAGAAATAAGGGAAGGTTTCGGTCCTTTTCCTTACCAATACACATACTTGTCTGTACCCAGCAGCTCCCCTCATTCCTAAGTCTCTGTGTGTCCCCACCTTGCTTCTTGGAATCCCCAGCCTTGCTTTGTTGCTGCCAGCAGGTCAGTCTGCAATCTTCACAAGAAATGGGTAGCCAGAATTCATATAAAACAAGTCAGGGTCTTAATGAGTGGTGCAGCTTCTTTGATAACCTTCAACTAGGAGAATTTTGGAGTGAAAGCAGGATGGTTACATTTCAGCTTGCCTTCCAATAGGCTGTTCATGCTGGTTTAACTTTTATATGTAATGATAAATGTATGCTTTAATTTTTTATGCATTGCTGAAGCTATCAGTAAAAGCTGTTCTTTGTCTCCACTCAGTATCAGTAGTAGCCTATGTGAAATAAACCAGTTCCAGGACTTATCAACAAACCATCCGTTGGTGCCAGAGGCATCTCACCCCTGCCCATTGCACGCCCCCCTCCCTAGGCTGAGGATCTGGTCCAGATTTCCTGTCTCGTATTCATCTCCTTTCAGGCCTGTTGCCAGGTCCCTTTTTAGAACTCTGATCCTGAGGCTGGGGACTGTTACCAGCCCTACCAGACACCTCTTGCCTAATGCCTTCTTATGAAATTTGTCCACCCAGATTCTCACTATGCTGCTCTGTCTGCATTGCCAGACATTCTTCTTCTTCATCTTAACCTCCTTCCACATTGCTAATGAATTTCCCAGGTTTGGACTAAAGATGAGGATCACCTGTGATTGCCATGGTAGCAGGAGCATCCTCAGCAGTGCCCTCTCTTAGCCTCAATTTGCTCCTTTACTAGGACTCTTTGGTCTTCATTTGCTGTAGTTTATGGCTAATTTTCATTTTCCCACCCATACAGTAACAAGCTCAAAGTTTCTCTGAAAAGAGGCCACCTAAATTCACAACAGAGGAATGGAGATCACTATTAAGGTACTGAAAAAATACCAGTACGTGAGTCACAGCAGCACTTGAAATACTCAGTGATATTTGCAATGACCTTGCATGTTTAGGCTTATTTCTCCCTGTGTACTCGCTCATAGTTTAAGCAATCTGCCACATTTTAAGAAAGTGAGCAGTAGTACCACATGCTGTTTCTATTTTTCTTTGTTTTTTTTCAGTTCTGAGATGAAACCCAAGAGTTTAAACATGCAAGAGAAGAACTCTACACTTTGGGCTGTATATAAAATCAGTCTTAGATTTTTAAATGTGTTATAAGTAAGACTCAGTAAGCCCAATACTATAGCCTACCTATAAGTTAATAAGTTGTGCTCTCAATAAAGAAAATGAGATTAGTATTAAAGATCTTAAACCTGAGTCTTAAAGAGTAGTCAGTAGACCTCCTGTTGTTGATGACTTTATAATTCTTAAGCTTACTCTATCCTGAGTGGTTTACTACTGCTCGTTTAGTTTAAGTTCATTTTATTACTTAATGATTAATTAAATAAAACATCCAGATAAAACACAGCAATAAATAATCCAGAAGCATTCTCACCAGTGTTCAGCAGTCTTCAGTCTTCAGTTCTGTGGATGCCATACTTTTGAGCTGAAGACACTTGAGCCACCCCAAACTTCCTTGGATTTTGCTTTCTGGCCAGTGCCTCCCCCGCTCTCCCACAACCTCTTGCCTGAGTGAACCCAGGGCTCATAGCAGCAAGGCTGTCCTTTGCCTATGTAGATGGCAAACAAAACCCTGTGGATTGGGGTGCAACTCAGTGGTAGAGCACTTGCTTATCAGGTAAGAGGACCTAGGTATAATCCCTAGCACCGCAGAACAAACAAAAACATAAGAACACACTGCCGTTTGTCATTTCTCTTCTGTCAGTTTGGGACTCTATGGCAAATCACCATAGACTAAGTGACTTAAATGAAATTGAAAACCTGCGTGTGTTTCCCACAGCTCCAGAAGCCAGAAGCCAGAAGCCCCAGGTCCAGGTATCAGAGTGGCTGGCTTTGCTGAGAGAGCCCCTTTTGGCTCACAGATGTGTGCTTTCTCACATGGCAGAAGGACAATGTGCAAGCTCTCTGTTCTCTTCTCCCCAGAGCCTAATTCCACCGGTAACCTACTTACCTCCTGAACCCTCATCCACAAAGCCATCACATCATGATTAGGGTACCAGCATGTGACTTCTGGGGTGACACAGATGTTCACAGCATTGTGACCCCAGAACCCTGAAAGATAAAGTGACATCCTTTAGGTCCCATTGTTGGGGCCTGGTTTATCTTATTGCCACTTATAGTTTACATTTTAGCCACCTTTAAAAACTAGACTCTTTGCCTTTTGAAGCTAGAGTTCACCTTGTGATGTCAGGTATGCTTGAGTACTCCCCGCTGAGGGTACACATGCATGCACACAAACATATATACTTGTCATCATGTTCAAGGCAAACCAATCCACAGGATTGACTGAGTCAAGAAGATCCAAGTGTGGAGTGCTTAATGGGGAAACCCTAACCACGAAATATATAGAACATGTGTGCTCTTCTTTCAGTGGCCATATGCAGGCTGCACTGCTTTCATCCCTGCTTTACAAATGAAGAACCTGGGGCTGGATCACCTTGGTCAAGGACAAAGATGGACTACAAAATATTTGCACTTCCTGGAGACAGAAGAGAGAAGATCCTGGTTCTGATTGCTAAGGTCCCTTTGGCTGGACGTACAGGTTTCCAGAAGATCTATGTCCCAACAAATCCCACTGTCCCTTTTTCAAAATGTCACGTAGCTGTTTTAATCTCCAGGTAGCATTTAAGAACCCTTCAGAGCCTTGATGACGAGTGTGAGGCCTGCTCCATCTGAGGAACTAGAAGTTCTTTTATATTATCTGGACTTTATAGATGAAAACATGAAAGAAAATCTTGGAAAGGATTATGCACAATGGAGGAATCTCAGTAAAGAAGATTCTGAAGAAGTCAGATGGGGGGTAAATTTGAGAGACTGTGTGGTATGGTGTTATAGTTAAGAAAAACTGTATTCTTGAAAATGAATAACAGACTGAATTTCAAGTATTATCACCACTGAAAAATGATGTATGTTAGGCGATAATGCACTAGCCCAAGGCAAGCCTACTACTGTGCTATCTACGTATTTCAAAGTATCGTGTTGTCATGGCAAATATACATAATTTTGTTAAATAAAATATTTTCATGATAAGTGAAAAGATAACTGTTGCCAACATAATGGAATGCACTGACACTGACATGCAGTAGCTCATGAGTCAGGATTACTTGAGGGTTGGAGTACGTGCATTCTACAAACAATGAAACTGTATCCATGAGTTGTTCTCCTTACACTGCTCAATTGCTCACCACTTTGAGGTTATGTCTTCCTCTTTTCATTTGTGTGACTTCCCAAAGCTGTCCTCTGAATTTACTTTTTTTTTACTAGAATTATCTGTTTAGAACAGCTTTTGGCTCACAGCAGAACTGGGAGGGAAGTACAACACCACCATCTGCTCGTTCCCAACATGCACACAGCCTCCCTTTCCCCCCACCACCCTAACAAGATCCTGCCCCAGAACAAATCATGCATTACCATAAGTAACTACAGTCCCACATCACCATACCCTGGAGGCCACCCTGGGCATGGGGCTCTGCTCTTGCTCCTGTAGGTGGTATGAATGCTCACAGACATACAATGCTGGGCACCCACACCACTGGAGCACACAGTAGCTTCGCTGCCTGAACTCCCTCTGTATTCTGCCTGTTCATCTCTTCTCCCTCCCAACACCCGACAACCACTGATCTTTTCTCTGTCTTCATAGCTTTGTGTTTTCCAGAATGCCATGAAATTTGAATCATAGCTCTGCGTTCCCGCGACTAACTTCCTGTTCCAGCCCAGCCCAGCCCAAACCCCACCGCTGGGAGCTGAGCCCTCGCGCCGGCTGGGTCAGGATCCTTGGCCTGCCTTCCCTT
>PVJA010009662.1:0-59979 GCA_004027025.1 Myocastor coypus
GATTAAGTTTGGGACCATAGACAGTACTTTGTAGAACTGTTGTTAGTGTCAGCCTTCAGGACGAGTTACGGCCATTGCTTGGCCATTTGGTCTTTATGACATATCTATATCCAGTTCACATTAGAATAAAAAGCATTCTGTATCAACTAGCACATTTTACTATTTTAATTACCAGATTGTTGTTGTATATCTCCTATGTGATAGTTGTTAAGAATAGACAACATTCATTGAAACTGGTGGGAAGACAAACATGTATGAATATGAATTAATTTTAGAGTAATATGTAATTATATAGTATTTTGATACAAATACAGCAAAACTGTCTAAGAAACATAGGGTATGATTGGAACACACAGACTCATCAGGGACCCCTTGGGGCCTCCAGTTGAGTACAGCTATGAGCTGCACTTGTTAAGGAGACACACAGCGACCAATACACATCCATCTCTGGACCCATGTCACGGGAGTAAGACAGCCCCCAGAGCACCAGGCTCCACTCTACTGCCTCTGAAGCAGGGGTTTCTATAGAGAGAAGAACAAAGGAACAAAGCCAGACTTCACGCCCTCACAAGTCCCTGGGGAGACAACAGGGACCTGAAAATACATGTTGAAATGGGCAAATGCAACTCTTTCCCTGTGATCCTGAGTAAGCCATTTTCTTCTTCCTCGTGCTGTGCCATCCCAGCAGACTTTTTAAACTCTCCTATCGCACAGTGAGACCAGTGAGTCTGCAGTGGCACAGTGGCTTCCTCTCTGACATACACACTGGAGGGGTAGTGAGGAGGGTTTACAGGATCGGTCTAGCAGGCTCTGCTATCTCTGTCATTACATCTGGAGCTCCAAGTGACATTTTTTTTTCTTTTTGTGGCTAGCTTAGCCCACCCTGGGAGCAGGGCTGGCACTGCATGTGGTGCTGGGAGATTGAACCGCTGTCCCTGTGTGTTGCCTAAGCTTGCCTAAGAAGGTGCTTTAGATCACTAAGCTAACTCACTAGCCCGACATGAAATTTCTTTGCATTTGTGCACCTGGGTGTGGATGGGGGTGCTGTGCAGTAGAGTCTTCTGCTTAGACCTTATTGTTCAAGGCTGCTGTTATACAGTACATCTTACAGATATAAAAATGACAGAAATGGCATTTGGCTGACATTATCAAGGGGACTTAGCAGAAGAACAGTGCCCTGCAGTGTTGATAGAACGAGTAATAGCCTGAGAGTAAGGTGGACCTCCTGGTAAAGAGGTGCACAGAAACCAAAGTAAGTGAATCTCAAAAAAAAAAAGTTTGAAAGTTTACATTTACCAGTAACAGGTAAATTAGAGTAGTAAATGGCATTACATTATGAAGGGCCCTGGGCTCTAGCAGGGCTGTTTTAAGAATAATCTCAGAAATATTTAAGAAGACAAGTGGACTGCTTGGTGGAGTATCCAACATTATGGAGACACTCCTTCCTTTTGGAGATACAGCACATGAACACATTCGCAAGGCAAGGGAACCTTCAATTATAGTATGCGGCAATGAAGGGGTACAGATTCAAATGGATATTCTTAGATTTCTCTGTGACACTTAATAAACTCATGAATGAAGTCATTCATTTGTAAGGATTCATTAAATATAAACATGTATGACATTCTTACACTATTCCACTACTACGTTATAAGAAAGAATGCAAATATAATCTATTTGCTGACAAAGCAGTATCTGAATTAAAAACAACATTAGAAGATGAACTATCAAGGCAGGGAGTTTTCTTCCTGGTTGACTGCTGCGCTGCCACTGCCTGTGACTTTGCGCAGACAGAGAAGGTCTCCAGAACTTCCTGAGCAAGCCCTGAGTGTGTGGCGGGAGGGCAGAATCCTCACTACAAAGGGGAGCTGGTCACATAGGGGGTGACCCGAGGGACAGGAATGTTGCCCAGAGCCCAGAAAACCACTGACAGCAGAGGTCTGGGTATACTAGGGAGTGAAGAAAAATCTGTAAGCTGAGAGTTGAGGGAAGAATGAAAAAGGTCAAGGGTACAAAGATCAAGAAGTGCGCAGATTTTGGTAAGGGTCTTATTGCCTGTCTGGGAGGTCTGAGCTCCATCCAGAACAGGAGTGAGGAAGGAATTTGGCAGGAGAAGGTTCTGTCTGCCTCAGACATCACCCCTGTGATGTGGAGAGGCTGTTAAGATTACATACCACAGAGCTGTGTGCATGGCTTAAGTTAATGACCTGACATAGGAGCCAGGTCTGTCTCAGCTACCCCAAAGCACATTGAGCTCCCTGACTGGAATGGCTCCTTCAATAAATGAGATCAGTGGTATTTCAAAGCTGAACTATTCCTTGCATCTGCTTATTCCTCTGAATGTGCTTCACACCTCACATTTTGTATTCTGCCTTCTTTCACTTCATGCTTGGTAAAGAGCAGCTGATACAAAGCACAAGCTGCATGGCACACTTTCCTTGTTTACCTCCCATCACACAATACAGCTGAGTCAGAAAAAAACCCGTACAAATCATTAAAGAGAAAATGCATATAAATAAATCACAGACAAATTAAAATGTTGATGTGGAGTAGCATATTTTTCATTACTATGCTTTTAAATTTCCATTGTTTGTAAAGTCCCTTAAGCAATAATCATTATTAAGGTATGAGCAGATAAACATCCACAGGTTTGTAAATTATTCATTAATGTACACAACTCTTTTCACTGCTAGCAGACCCCAACGCATTCAGTATGAAGCAAGGAATCCTGAGCGTCCTGAACTAAGGACATCATCAAGCTCACCTAACAGCTGAGTGCTTGTCAGTGTTTGGGGAGCACATAGGTCACCACAGAGCCATTGACACAAGGGTGTGAACCTTGTGCTTCCTAATATTTTGTTAGTCAGGTTTTTAATCCATCCAATGCACCTGGCTTTAGACACAAATAACTGTGGACTTTGAAACCCTCCCCAAGACCTTCAGGTCTGTTCCTTGTGCAGCTCGGTCTCATTTCCCAGTGCATCCTGGCAGGCTTACCCAGTGTGCCACAACTTACAATCCTGCCACCCAGATGCCTGAGACATGATCCCAATTTCAGGGAAATGACTGCTTGGTCCCATGAAGGCCAATGACTCCCTCACAGATAGTCACAGTATCTGTCACAGCATCTGTGCACGAGGGCCTTCTGTGCTCAGTCCCACATGTTGGCGGGAGGGAACAAAGTCTAAGGAGAAGGGATAGGGAAGATATTCCAGCAGTCACCACAACCAGGGTTTGCAAACTGTAGAATGAGAGTGAAATTCCTTTACTTTTCCTTGTCTGTATCATCACAGTAGTCCATGCTAGTGCCTTGAGTTGACATTCTCTCTTTAGCAATTTTGGCAAAACCTGGAAAACGCATCGCTGTATTGTACATCTAAGGGGCTCATTCCCTATCTCTTCAGGGAACTGGCTTTCTTTTCATGGACACCTTTCTCCACAGGGAAGGTACTCATTCACTACACAGATCTGGGATCAAAAGGAGGCAGATGGACAGGTAAAGGTGCAGCACTTAGGCAACAACTGAAAATGAATTCAGGTGCCAGGGGTCTGCTAGCCTGGTGGGAAGCTCAATAATATACCTACTGAGCCAATGCAAAAAAGGTCACTCTCAGGATGTAAAACTGCGAATTTCAAAAGACTACTCTCCTACCATATCCTGTGATGTCTAAAATATGGAGAAAGCATTTTAAGTACCATGACTCATGTCCTGAATATGGCAGCAGTTTTCATACAAAGATCAAGTGTTAGAAAGGCATGGAAAACTGGAAAGGAAACAACTATATAAAAACCCACTTAGAGGATGATCTAATCTTCATTGATTCAAATTCCTGTAAGTATTACAAAACTACATTACGGACACTTTCCACATTTCTCTTTCCACAGTTGTCATTAATAAGGTATTTTAAAAGACTTCTTGACCAAGATACAAGACAGGAGTTTCTTAGTATGTGGCCCACTGTGGGTCTTCCTTGCAGCAGTAATCCTTCTTTGGGAAGTCAAGACTAGTTACTGTGGAAATTCTCATGTGCAGGAACATAGAGCAAACCTCCATTTACTATGTACTTTTATTCAGAGCATCTTTAAACATGTTTAAAACTTAACAAACTTACTCAGATGAGGTAGGCTATAGTTGTAATCCCATACCTTGGGAAGTGAAGGCCAGGGGAGTGCAAGTTAAGAGTCCAGCCCCGGCAATTTAGAGCCTAGCAAGATCCTAACTCAGAAATCTCAAAATGAAAACGGGTTGGGGATATAATTCAGTGTGAAGGCCCTGGGTTCAATCCTTACAACTATAAAAAGGATATCAACTACCAAGCTAGCATCCTAATACTTATCCAACAGTAAAGGTTTCAAGAACAGCTAGTACCTAACAGCTACATAAAGCAAGTTCTTAGTTAAGTGTTCCAAGCAGAAAATCAACACATTTTCATCCCCAGGAGTCCTCAAAAGCACTTTATTATCTGTGCTGTCAACTGGCCAGGGAGCTGCCCTCTCCAAAACTGCTTTGACAGAGGCTGTGAGAATTAAGTTAGCAGCTTGGAGTCTTCAAGACTTCCTTTACCCATCCTGATGAGCTGCTGCCCAGAGAGAACAGGCCCCCAACAGGCTCTATAGCTTACATCTTGGGAATCCACTCAGTCCTGCACTTCCTCTAGGATATAGGTCCAACCTTCTATCCATGGAGACTGGAAGCCTGCTTCTCTCACCAGAGACTGGATTGCTCATCTCAAGAGTCCTCTGAGGCCATCTCCCCAGGTAGATCTCCAAACATCTGTGAAATGTCCCTTTCCCTGAACACTCAGTGTCTTCTGCTGGCTCTGGGACACCCAGCTGTTCTCTGAATATCTGCATCTGGGAAATCATGGGTGGAATTGTGTCCTCCTGAAATGAATGCCAGGTGCTAACCTCTGTTGGCCACACCACGACTTTCCTTAGAAACAGAGTCTCCCATTGACAGGAGATTATACACCATTAGTGATAACTGACATATTCAGAAGAAGAGGGGATTCACTTGTTAGGCCATATGAAGATGGAGACTGGAGTTCCGTTGTCACAGCTGCAGCAGGCAAGAGAGACTACCTCTCTGGTAGCTGAGTGAAGCCCAAGAGTCCTGCTGTCTGAGGCAGCACAGTCAGTAGTGTGTTGTTGCTACAGCCCTAACAATGAGCATGTAGGTCTTGCTGCTCAACTGTGTTCATGTAGACTGCCATAGTAACAACTACAATGACTTTTGTTGGGGGTTCTTAGAATCTCCCAGTCAGGGTTTCTAAGCATTTTCAAAGCTCCTTTTCAATTCATCTGCCAAAAAACATGAGTAGTGAGTGCTATTACTTTTTATCATGGTACTCCCTTCAGCAGCACATATACTAAACATTTTATTTTATTTTATTTCATTTCATTTTACTTGTGGGACTAGGGTTCGAATTCACAACCTTGTGCTTGCCAGCTTGCCAGGAGGGCACTTATGCCATGGAGCTATCTCCCCGGGCCCTGTACATTCCTTATCATGATCTGGTCAGGGAATTCAGGAAGCAGAAGTGACTCCTGAGGCTGAAAAGAGCCACAGCAGGCACTGAAACTGGACGTCTAGTGAACCGCAAGGCCCACACTGCACACATGCATGGGGCAGAACCTGTAGCCCACAAAGTGTGTAGGGCCAGACACCACTGTCCACAAGCATACATCCTGACCACAGACTCCTCTATCTACCACTGCAGGCTATCAGGGCCTGTGAGAACTGACATGAGCATCTACCCAAAAGAAAAAAAAAAAAAAAGGTTGGAAAGGATAGTGGACCTAGGGTTCCTCATTATCACCTTGAGGCAGTGCTGGAAGGGTTGGTGACACTGACTTATATAGGTACTTTCTGCACTGAGCCTCTAGCACCCATCTCCCCTCAGCTATTAGATTCACAGCCTTGAAACCATGTTGCCAAAGGAAAACAGGGGCCACTGAGTCTGGAGGCAAAATAGCACCATGGAACAATTTCCAAGTGTTAGAGTGGCTTTCACAAATAAGGATTTATGGATATTTTCTTAGTTTGTGCTGGTTGGTTAGTTTTTTGTTTTGTTTTTATATGGGGCAAAATAAAAGCAAATGTGTGAAAGTTAAAAGAAAGCACAATTAATCACATTTTTAAAAAGCCTCACTGCTAATAAGAACTCTATTCTACACCAAGTGCTGCTGCGATTTGCTGAGCGATCCACCAGTGGGAGGCTTCATGCCACGTTCAAGGCACGCAGTTGTGATTTCCTCGGTCGCCGGGGTCTCCTGATGTTTTTCTTTTTGATTACTGATTCTTTTTACTGGCAGCAAGACAGTCTGAACCTGGTTCACATGGTGTCACCAGCACTGAGAACATAAGGAGCTGAGCCAGCCATGTCACTGGAAACTGAAATAATGCTTCACCTCACAGAGCCACAGAGGATAGAAGGTGCACTGCACTGTGGGTGTCCCTATACTGCCCCAGTGACATGAGGACATCCCTGTGAGTAAGGTATATGATTAGCTCATGTGCTCGTAAATTAAACAAAGAAAATGTTTTCTCATCCTGTAAAACCTGTATTACACATTATGAGCAAAACATTGATCAACATATTCCTTAATCTTGACACTTTGGAATCTTTCTCCCATGAGGATAATTAATATTCTCCACCAAATGTCACCAAGGTGGTGTCCAAAGCTTTCCTGGTGCAGAGTCTTCTAAAGGAACTCTCCACTGTGGAACTGCTTTTCTGCTGGAATTCCAGTTGGCTGTGGACTGTCCATCCACACACTAGTCATATTGGTAGGAACATATCAAGGGCTTTATTTGCCTCTTTATGGGAATATTCAGTCCCCAGATTCATCTGGTAAAGCTTTTGGTTTCAGCTCCATGTGCAAACTAGAAATAGCAGGTGAACTGGTAATAATGAATGCTTCGTTTACCACGTTAAGTTGAACCTCACTGTCCCATTTCTGTGCTTTTCTGCACAAGGACATTCAGCTACTTGAAGGCACTATAAATGGCCATACAATCAATGTACACTATCCTGACAATTCTCAGCATCAGAGACTATGACACAAATGTCTATGTGCAAAGCTAACACAAACACGTGCTCACAGCACAGCTGTAGCCATGCGAACCCCAGGACACCTTCAGAGATGGCCTGAAACAAGAGCCATGCAGAACTGGTGGAATATAGTAACTGGTGTTTGCAGTTTTGCCTGAGAGAAGAATCTACCCGAACATTTACACTGTCTTTAATGAGAAGATGTTGTCAATGGCTTCTCCGTGGAGTGGAGCTTAGAGGCACCCACAGAGGGGACTGTCTGGCACTTCCTAGAGCAGCGGACTTCTCCAGTTCTGCTCCACACCTATGCCGCTTCCACCCCAAAATGGTGCAAGGAAAGGTGGGTGTTGGGCTGAGATCACATCTAGAAGTACACACATGCTGCTGAAGCAGCACATGGAAACCCAAGTAAAGGGCTACTCTGAGTAAGGAGCCACAAAGCAGCTGTCTGTGTGCTGTTCCCAGGTATGAGCCCAGCTGGTAGGGGCCAGCACAGCCAGAGCCCCAGCTTCCCAGGTGTTGGCTGAGAGTTGCATCACATCCCAGGTCCCTGTGGACAACCTGGATGCCACCCCATCTTCCTATGCAAGCCAGACGCTGGCAAATCCCATTCAGGTATGCACTGCTCTCCTCCAGGGCTCAGGACTCCCACAGGCTCTGGGCTAGCGCCTGCCTCAGGGCTGAGTTCACTGCTGCTGATTTTATTTCTTTCAGATGCTCACTGCCCCATGTTAGTTTTAATTGGTCAGGTTGGGGGTGTTCTTCTCCAACATTTTCTCCTGATCTAAATGTAGCACAATCAAGAAAGTGATTCACTACTTTCCACTGGCCGAGAAAGTGTGGAGACATTTGGGAACTCATACCCTACAGCTCTTGGGCCTCCAGGAAAAAATAATGACTTTCCACAAACAAAGAGAAACCTTCAAGGACAATGTCTTCATTATTTGTGTCATATAAAACAGTGTGTTAATAAATAAGTGATCATATTTCTATTCCTGAAAAAGCTGTGCTCAACTTCTTAGAGCACAGTGTTTACCATGATAACTCTGGATAGAAAGAGTCAGTGGTGGCCTGGTGCCTCTGTAACAGAAGGCACACTGCCCATCCTGGCAGCTCACACACTGGCCTTGCGTGGGGCATGGGTCTATCCATTCCCTCCCCAGCACTCTCTGGGTCAAGTCTGAACAGTCAAGGACAGAAGCTTCAGCATTACTACAGCCCTTGCCAATCTTGGCTCCACAGCCCCAAAAATGCCTCATCTCTTAAGGAAATCAGTTCCAAAGGACCTCAGTGTTCTCAACGATAAAATAAGGATAATACACTGACCCACTGGCTTATCACATAGTCTCATATTTAACTGACAAGCATATCATCTGACACCTATCAACAGCAGATAGAAGTTGCTAGTGTCCCACTCTACCCCATCCTGTGCCTGTAGCCTTGCTAAGTATTTACAATAAACATGTATGTATTTCTTTATGGCTACTTACAAGGTTCCCAAATCATCTCACACAACTCTATGATAAACTGTATAAGATCATATACAGACCTTTAATGATGGATAATAATTTCATGTTCTAGTGAGTATTTTATGATATATGTAATAAAAACTAGGCAAGGCTGGGGTGATAGCTCAGCAGTTTAAGCACCTGTCTGGCAAGTGCAAGGACTGGTGACACATGCTGAGCCACTATGCCGGCCACCAAAATCAGATGTGGTGGCACATGACTGTAATGCCAGTACTGGGAAGGCTGCAACAGGAGTATCACTATGAGTCTGAGCTGTGTAGAGAGAGCTTGTTTCAAAATAAATAAATAAATAAATAAAAATAAAGATTTTTTTTTTAAAAAAATGGACATATATAAAATGCTTCTGAAGAAAACCATCATAAACAACCTCCCAGAACATAGTCATCACCTTGAGCAGTACATCTGAGGTAGACAGTCTAAGGATTTTGTAAGAATGGAAGCTAAGTTTGAACACCAGGTGGCCTACTAGAAAGAAGTGACATGGTCAGGCCCAAGCCCACACTTCTTTTCATTCTTGGTACTGCAGAGCAAGTGCTTAAGTTGTACTCAGAAGAAAGTGGAGCTGAACAGTCTCAAGATGGATGTTTCAGCCATCATGGCTGCTCATTGGTGTCCTATACTGAACAGACAATGTTCAGGGATTTGAGAACCTCCATCTTGTTTTGTGCAGGCTTTAGAGCACACCTGTTCCAAGGGCAACTACAGTTGGAAAAGATGAGCTAAAATAAATAGGACGAGACATTGATTCCCTAATTTCCCTCATATAGTATTTCTTATGGCTTATTAAACCACCCATCAGGATGACAGTACCTCATCATTTTAGGTTTCGGTCACAAACCTTATCTTTGACATTGTTTTGTCAGAGAATTCTGCAGAGCACTTTTGTATTTACTAACATGATTTTCTTACTGGAAGTGAACAATTAGAGTAATAATTCCCTACTATAAG
Organism: Myocastor coypus; assembly: GCA_004027025.1. Classification (NCBI taxonomy): domain Eukaryota; kingdom Metazoa; phylum Chordata; class Mammalia; order Rodentia; family Myocastoridae; genus Myocastor; species Myocastor coypus. The sequence continues at coordinate 9,533 of PVJA010009662.1, forward strand.
CTATTAATTAATTAATAGCTTATAATTAATTAATAATTGTTTAAAGATGGTAATAATTTTTAAGCATCCTACTCTCAGCTTGCTGGAGATAACTAACTACAGGCAAATGTGTACCTACTTTCAGTGGAGCAGATCTTGTGCTGCACTTCTTTTCACAATGTATTCTTGAAATTCAGTTAGATTTTGGCAGGTATCTACACCATTCTGAGCACAAAACCCAGCTCTCGTGCCCCCACACTTCATTCCCACAGCCTGCTGGGCCCAAACACCATCTCAGCAGATGAGCACAGGGCCCTGTACCAGTTCTCAGGTGAGTCCCTGCCAGGGGCACACAGGTCAGCTGTGCCCAAGAGGGCCCTAGGACACTCTCCTGCCCTGTCCCCTTCTCTCAGTGCTATCTTTTTTGGATAAGCATTACTGTGTGTTTTGGAATAATATGCAAATATGTGCTCTCCTGGTCAGGAGGGACAGTTTCCCTCTCTTTAAGCTGCTTTTGGTACACCTTCGTCTGTCTGCTGATGGATGTAACCATGGGCATCTAGAGAGAAGGCTACTGGGGCCCATGGGGAGTGCTCCTGGCCACACTGCAATCTCACTCTGGTCTGGACACTGCCTAGGGGCCAGTGTTGCCTCTGCCCACAGCTCAGCACTTTGCAAGAGGTGACTGAGCTGAACAGAAAGGTGTGCTGTGCCTCTAGCATCCACTAGACCACAGTACGTGGGAGTGGAGGTGCAGGAGCAGAGACTGCCCACATGACAACCTTATTAATGGTGCATTTTCTTAGAATACTGAGTAATTTTGGCTAGTTGTTCATGACTCAAAAAGAAAAACAGATAGAAACACAGTAGGGACAAACAGTAGGATTTCCAGCATCCCAGGCCAGCATCGCACCTCTGCAGAGCCTTCCAGCACCTCCATATACATGGAAAAAAGCTGGCCCTGCCACTGTCCTGCCCTCTACTTCAGCTCCTGTTCCTGGTCTCTGCCCACTCAGCTGCACCCCACTTGCCTCAGGCATTGGTCCAACACCTGCCCAGGGCCTCACAGTCCTGTCGTCCTCCTGCAGATGACCATCCCTGGCCCCTGGCCTTGTATTACAAGCTATAGCCCTGTTGTCTCCTCAAAGCAGTCTTGTTGGCCCTCCACGCCACATACCCTACTCCATGCCCCAGTCCTAACTCCACAACACCCCAGTGCACCAAACGGAGAATGTCTCCAAAGTGTTTGCTGGATGACTGAATGAGGATGGAAGGTGAAGTCAGGGCCACAAGGTCAGGATCTGAAACTGAAGTGTGGTGCAGCACGACTTCACTGGCTCCCCCGGGCTGTGGTCCAGTGTACTGATGTTAAGCATGTGGATGACCAGGCAGTGGCTACTTCCAGGACTAGCAGGAGGTTGTGTCTGCCTAAATTCCTTGTGCAGATAAAGAAAATGGACACAGTGCATTCATAGTGTGGATCTAAATTAGTGCAGAATCAAAACTCTGAGATAGGGAAGCTCTTTTCCCTGCACCCTTAAACACCTGTGCCAGAGCAGTACTCCCAACAAACCTTAACCCAGATTGGCTGGAACTGTGCCCCAGGCATGAGAGGCAGGGGGACACCATTTTCTATGTCCCTGGCTCTGGCACAGGGCAGAAACGACCTGTAAGCCCTGAGCAGTGGGGACATCCCACACCAGCAGCACAGAATTGCCTGAGTGATAGCACTGGCTGCAACGACAGTGGTACCTGCTGCTCCCCAAGTGCCCACCATGGGCATCTGATGGACAAAGCATGCTCCCCTGAAGGCCCCCTTGGCAGAAACTAGGGCATCTTTATGAGGTGTTCACAGGGCCTTCAGATAATGGAAGGATACTGGGGTCAAAGCTGCTGTCCACTGGAGGGTGGCAGGGCCATAGGACCCCAGTACCTGAAACATGTTGGCTCCCTTGGAAGCTCTGAGCAGGGTACCTGGGGTGCCCTATCACCGAGTGCTGCTCTTTCCATGTTGCTCACCATGCTCTGGCCTGCTTTTCCCAGGCACCTCTGGGACCTGGGCCTCTAGTTTGACATACCACCTCCTACCTACCACATAAGGAGAAAGAGTGGGCTAAGAATCCACTGTCTGCTGCTCTGCCCTCTCCAGGGTGCCCACCCTCTGCCCCAGGCCCTGTCCCCCCAGAGCCCAAGGCAGCAACATAACCAGACTGGATCCCATGCCCATCACTTCACCCCCATGTGCCGTTCCCAGCTCCTTTCGCAATGTTTTCTCCCCTCTGCCTGCACCCAGATGTGTGCTCCAGGGTCAAAGTCTCTCCTGCCCCTGGCCTCCTGCTAAGGATGCTCTGTCTCATCTGGGCCTCCCTGCACAGTGGATTCTGAGTGCCACTCGCTAAATTCCTCCTGCCATCTCCTCCTTCCTCCATGTGGCCCAGAGGGCATCCTGCATCCCATCTTTAACTGTGACTGCTCCCCCCTGGCTCTCTGCTAATTCACAGCCACACTCCAAACAGTTGAGATTCAAGGGTGTTCCAACTTTAGGTTTTCAGATTATAGGCTCTAAACTTGTATTTATTAACTCCGCTTGCAGACCCTAGAAGAAGCACTCAGTAACCATTTCTGACCTAAACACAAAAAAAAACATTCTCATAGGTCCCTTCTAGCCTCCTCCATATGCTCGGAGGTCGAGGCCCAGGGCTCATCGTCACCTAGGCTGTGGTTTCTCATGCCACTCCTTATTTAACAATGGTGTTTTATGCAATGTTCTGTGCCACAGGTGGCATTTTCCAAAATTATTTGATAATGAACCAAGGTTAGAAATATATTTTTAATTGAAAGCTACTGTATTTAAAGTATCATCTAAACATATAGGCAAATAAAAATTAATAAATATTTCTACATCATTGACATAATGAACTAATTATTTTCTTGATTCTCATATAATAGAAATTATACTTTTTTACTTTTCAGAACCCAGGACTGAACTCAGGACTTTGTACTTGCCAGGCAGGCACTTGTGCCCCTGAGCTATCTCCCAGAAATTATACAATGTTTAAGCCTACATGTTTGATTTGTTTAATTTTAATATTATTGTCTCAAATTGTATTAATTTTCCTACAAATGACTGAACTTTATCTTTTTTTAAGGCACAGTAGTATTTCTATATGGATAAATATCACTTTTTTATCCACTCACTGCTTATATTGTATGCTGAAAAAAATAAATTTAGGTAACAGGTTTCTAAATGAGTTTTTACATAACATTTAATTATATATGTCACTGGAAAGCACTTATAACTTACCCAAACTGTGGAACAATCCATGTAAATGAGAGGGAAAAATTATAGAATGTTTTAAAGGAAATGTTTCTCTTTTGAAGTTTACATACCACAAACTATAAAAATGACTGAAGGACGTGATTTAATGTGTATAGAAGTATTTCCTTTTCAAGCAATCACTTAAAATCATAATAAAACTTAAATGCTCATCATTTGCTTTGATCTATTTCACATTCTGTTCACACTCTGAAGTAAACACAGCCTCAAGCAGACCAAAGTGTAAGGCATCTGAGTTTGGGAGTGCTTGAGAGAGTTCAAGTGTGTAATGCCCGCTGCATTCCTGTTGAAGGCTGGAATATTCTCATCCACATTGTTTTCTGTTCATTTAGTCACTGTTACTCTACGCAGTTTCTAAAGGAACAAAGTCCAAATTATGTGACTTATTCAAAGAAAAGTGGGTTGGCTTCTACCTGCACAGTGATGTCACCACTGACCAAGAGTCTGTGCAGGCTGGGCAACATCCAATCGTGCACATGACCCCACTGCTTATCTGATCACCCCTACAGCTACTGCCCTCAGAAGAAACCCGAAGGTGCTTGGCCTCTGTGTATAGCACGGTTAAGCATCATGAAGCAGAACACACGGTAGGACAGGAAGTGGTATCAGAAGTAGAGAAAACCATGTCTCACTGTGTATTTATTCTTATTGAATTAACAAATGTCCCTCTGAGACAGATGGCTCTGTTCACCCCAGTTCTCTATGCTGGAGGCTGAGGATGCAGAACAGAACACAAGAAGTGGGCAGGCAGGCTGACCTGGAGCTGGGCAGGCTGTACCCCATAATGTTCTGCTTCTGAACATGTCCTGTGTCATTGCCAAACACAGACAAGGGGAGGGCTCAGAGTGCTTAGCTTTTCCTTCTGGAGAACAACTTCCCACTATTGAATTATTTTAGTCAATGGAATTAAATTCTAGCTTAATTTCCTTTCAGTTTTGTAAAAAAGTCATTGCACTATTAAATAATTTAAAATAAATTTGAAGATCTCAAGTATTTTTCAAACATTCCATGAGGATTTGCCAGCTTGTTGTGGTGTGTGATCAAAGAAATCAGAAGGATGCCTTTTATCTGAGAATATCAAAGGCCACCAACTAAAAAAAGACACTGAGTTCCTATTACAGTGAAGAGAAGAGCTGAGTCCACTGAAATCCAATCCAAGAATGTTGATACATAGGTAATTCACAGATATCATTACCTTTGCCTTTTGAAACTGGACCAGTCTGGACTCTCTTCAAGAGCTATTCTTCAAAAAGTGTACCACACTCAACCTGCAGGCACCAATCTCCCCTTAGCGCTATGCCACACCTCAGTCACCCCACACCACACACACAGACACCACACATTCAGATTTAAACCAGGTATGATAAATTGCAACTCTTTTCCCCTCTTGTCTAACAGTAACTTATGCTGTCACGTAAGTTAGGATATGATCCGGAAGTGGTGTGTATGGACCTAGATAAGAAATAGGTAACAACTGAGAATAATGAGAACTGTAAGTAAAACAGTAAATACAGGATGCTTAGGGATGCTGGAAAAATGCTTTACTTTCCAAGAGTTATCTTTAAAAGTTATCAGCTCGGATTGTGTCCAACTACATAGGTGGTAAATGACCACATTTTACTTGATAATATAGAATGTTACCATGCTATCACTTGATATTTTGAAACAGTGACAGAATTATTGATTCAGATGTGTAACAAAAACTAAAGTTGAATGCACCAATGTAACTTATACTACAAATAAGTTTATCCATCAGAAAGTTAAGTTCTTGGACAACTTTTTAACCAGATGATCGGTAAACATTTAAGATAAGCTATACAGAATTACATAATGGAAAGAGGAAGAGAGAAAAGACAGTCTATGTAAGAAACACGTACAGAGGTTAGAAAGGGACACAGGTAACATAAACCACAAAATGCTTGACTACAAACAAACTTAGGAGCTCTGGTCTCACCAAAGGAAGGCTTTGTAGGCAAAAGGGCATACATTTCTGGGGATAAGGAAAGATTACTTGCAGGGTGACATTTAACTAGAGGCCCAAAGGGTGAATAAGATTGGGCTGGATAAAAGGGGAATTTCGCAAATTTCATGAAACACTAGGGACCCAGCAAGGACACAGTGTGCAAAGTGAGGAGAAAGGACTGCCCTTGGGCCTCTGCTGTGCTGTAAAAAAGAACAAGAGAAGCAATTAAGGGTTTGAGCAGGGACGGTGACCTGGCTTGTATACGCAGAAACTCAGTGTGTGGGTCTAAAGGTGCAGGCATTCTGTGCAAGGAAGAGTCCAGGCTTTATGGGGAAGCTAAACAAAGCCCGACATTGTGCAGAATAAAAGAGTATCTTAAGTTTACCATTTGCCAGACTTCAATTACCGTGTTTATTTCATCTTCTTTAATAACCTACATTTCAACAGCACATGTGCAGCTTAAGATTTCTGAAGATAACCGATTAATAGCAAAACAAAATTGTATCTCGGACACATGGAATCTTACAATTCTAGTCTTCACCTCCCATTAGTTTGTTTAGCTACTAAAACATGTTTGAAGAGAAAATCACATCCACACAGAGGATGTCAAAACATCAACAGAAAGAGGTCTTGTCAGCCTAATTAAGGCTCGGAAGCAGACCGCCAAGCTATGGCTCTGTCAGCACTCATCCTGGCCCCTGCTTGGCTCAGGAGCACATGTTCATCTGTAGGGCACAATGAGTTTCCCCACACTCTTCCGGGGAGCTGAGGGCCAGGAGGCACAGGTGAGAATCAGACTCTGAGGCATAGCAGAGTTTCACGGCATCCCAAAGTACTTCCCACTATAGGCACCATGGGCACGGCTGAGGCTCAATGTGAGGACAGATCTGAAAGGATGCACAGCCTTCTCTGCTGAGATCTGATGAAAGCTGGTAGATAAAATCATGGCTACACGTAAGAGAGAAAACACTTGTAAGCCACTAAGTGTCAACTATCTTCCTAGCACTGCAGTAAACTCAATGTAGTTTCCTGAAGTGCCACATTTATTTGTATTTCCACTGGGTTTCTTCACCTAAGGAAGATAATTTCCCAGTTTCCAGCACTTCCTCTTTATAAATTTTCAGTGTGGACTGAATTACATTTCCTCCACTTGGCATGGGGTTTAGTGAATATGAATCTGTTTCAGAACACAGTCATTCTGAAGAGACACAGTTTAAGATTTCACCCAACTTGCTATGCTCAGACACACAAACAGGAACCTCTCCTACCTCCAGGTGGAGAGCAAAACTCCATTCTCCCCTTCACAGTGACAGCCTAGCATGGTGCAGGTCACCACATTTATCAACTCAAACATAGTTTAGGGATAGGACACAGCGAGAGCGGCAAAGCCCATGGGATGGGCACTGGGATACAGCAGGTGGGTGTGTGAACCACAGGCCCTCGAAGAGCTCAAGTGGACACTGCTCCCCACATCTGGAGATGGGCTTCTGGGAGGGGTGAAGGTCTTTGTGTCTGCACCTCACCCACTCCTTTCTCAGGGGAGATGTGCACAGGGCACAGGGTTGGGGAAGCAGTACACACCCAGGCCCCTGAGCTGCTAGAGAGAGGGAGACACTGCTCTCAGAGCACATCCACTTGGGTCTGGGCTTCTGAGAGAAGGATCATTACAAGACTAATATAAGGAACCGATGGGCATAAGTGCAGCCATTGTTGTAAGCTCCTGCTTTGGGAAGCACAAAGCCACCTCAGAACACTAACTGCCTCTTCACTACTTAAGGGTATATTAGATCAATTTTCATTCTAACTTGAAATAATCTTCATCTTCAAAGCAGGAAATACTTTCTAACTCAAAATTAGACCTGGTAAGGCTGAGAGGCAAAATATGAAACTCACCAGAAAATACCTACAATAATGTATGTGCTGCTACCAGGAAGGCAGCAGATAAAACCCAAGCAACTGTTTTCCTGGGGGTGGAGGGTCACTCATAGCCATCCCATCAGACAGGTGGTCCAGTGCCACCATGCTGCATTCAGAGAGAGAGAGAGACAGAGGAACTGTGTCAGGTGACACAGCCAGCAAGTCTGAGTCCAGTACCGGCTCTTATTCAAGCAAGGCATTTGCAGTGAAACAGGAAGCCTACTATGCGAAGTATTAGGTGCTGTCATGGTTTATTTCCAGATGTCTCCCAAAACCTCAGGCAGTCGCATGTGGAGCTTTTCACAGGCAGCTGGATCTAGAGTGTGTGGTGCTGGGATCAAGAGTGCGAGCTTCCTCAATTGGTACACTGATTGGTTTGGGGGCATTTCAAGGTGTGGATGATGGGAAGGCCTACTTAGGGTGTGAGTGCTGCCACTGTCCCCTTGTTGTTACTACTTTTGCTACCTTCTGCCCACCATGAACTTTTTTCTCTATTGTGATGCCTCTCTGCCATGCTACCCTGCCTTGGATCCAGCCAAGTCTAAAGTGAATCCTCTACTAACTGTGAGCCAAAATAAACCTCTTTTCCTTTAACTTTGGGTATTAGCTATTTTGTCTCCGCAGTGAAAAAACTAACCAAGACAGGTGTCAGTGAAAAGCAATGTGAAATGACTTTAGTGGTTCTTTCCAGCACAGGGTCAAACTTTCTGTCCTAATCCAACCCCTGTTGTCTGTTAACAGACGCGCTGACCACAGAAGCAACGACACTTGCTCCTCTTTAGGAGGTGTCTGGACTCATGGAGCACATACTAGCATTTCCATTCCTTTACCACTCCATCCTGCACACAGAGCAAGACACAGAAGAGCTCGATGTGACCAACACTGTAGAGGAAACTCTCAGAAAGGCAGGGAGAGAAGAACATGTGGTCCAGGGAAGGAGAACAGCCCCCTTTGGCCATGGGGAGAAACAGGGAAGACAGGTGCGCACAGCCAGCCTGCACTGGGAAGCCTGGCACCTGTTCCACTGAGCACTTTGAGTCAATGTCTGAATCTCATGGCCAGTTGCTGCAGGATTTTAAAGTAGACAATTGCAAAATGGCATTTTAACAAAAGTAATCTAGCAGATTTTTAAAAGTTAGAGGACAAAGAAAAGCTGCAGGTGAAATAGGCAGGGAATATGACAGCCCCTTAGTAATCAGATTCCATATTCAGATTCAGTTTTTCCTAAGTGATCTGAAAATGCTCTCCTTTCTGATTTTTCTAGGGCACAGAGCTCTGAGATCAGCCTGTGCAGGCAAGCTGCGAGCCCTGTTAGGCGCTGCTTCCTCCTCCATGGAGGCCAGGGTCCTGCTCTCTGTCCCACACATCAACTGGGTTCCTGGTCAGAGCTGCACCACCATGAGCCACAACACAGATGGACAAATAAGCCAGAGATTTGGGGGAAGCAAGGAGATGGTGGTTTAGCGTTCTACCGGACAGCCCTTGGGAATCTTGGGGTGTTTTGTGCTTTCCCTGCCCTGGACATTTTCACCAGGAAGGAGGAAATAGAAACACTCAAGGAGGAAATGAGACAGGAGGACAGCTGAGATCATGCAGGACTTCAGAGCTGGCTAGAGGAGACAGGCAAGGAAGGCAGTGTAGGCAAGCACTGCTCTGCACAGAGCCCCGACCTTGTGCCCGTCTGAAGCCTGCCTAGGGCGTATGAAGACTGCTCAAGATTCCACCCTTCCACTCTCTTCAGGTAGCAGGCTTTGGACACCTGGATTCCTTGGTTTCTGGTCAACACTGTGGCTCTGTCTCTTCCTTCAGATGTCTATGAGTCCTCAGATGTGCCTGGAAACAACACTCTGCAGGTGCAGTCTCCAGGCGGAGCATCTGAGTTTGCAGTTCTGCTTCTGTGCATTTCAGGGTTGGTGTCTTATTCACATACACATGACTAACAGAGCCCCTGGGGAAAAGACTTTTCTTTTGTGTTGCTGGTTTTGCCTTTGTTTCACAAGCAAAGCTTACAGGTAACAAATGTTATATGAAACAATTAAAGGCAGCTATTTACCAGCAAGGTGAGAGGCAAAGATGAGCCGCCAGAAGCCAGACACCTGGGACTGAGACTGAGTCCTGAGAACTGTTTACAGTGACAGGCACCCTCTCCTCACACTCTGGAGGCTCACTGGGGACCTGCTATGTGGACACGGCTTTCACACAAGCACAAATGGGAGTCTGATGAGGAGAGAAAACCCAAGCAGTAAGCAAGGAGAAGAGCCATACTTAGCAGACGGATTCTTGTATTTAAAGAGTTTTCCTGAGGTTAAAATAGAAATGGCTGAGGGGAGGGTTCCTCTGGGTTCAAGGTGTAGGATTATGAGTCTTTGTACCATACCTCATGTGAATGTTGAGGGCAAGTAAATATTTAAAACTGGGGGGCATGATGGGTTAAGGTGCCCTGGGCCTCAATGACCTTTACTGTGGCCTTTATATACTGGTTGGTGCTCCATAAATACATCAGTATGAACTGGTCAGTCATAGTGATTCCCAGACAAATACTCCAGCTTGTAATGTCCCAGGATAATTCCCACTGTACCATCAGAGAGTGTCATACTTCACGTGTCCTATAACATGAGTCCAAGAGAGCCAAAACACTGCAGTGAGGGGGGGTGCTGGCTCTTCTCTCCGCGCATCAGCCACGTGCTGTGGCTCGATTCCACACACTGTTAGGTGCTGCTTCCTTCTCCACAGAGGCCAGGGCCTACTCTCTGTCCCACACATCAAATGGGTTTTTGACCAGAGCTGCACCACCAAGAGCTCACTTCATGAATGAGGAAAGTGAAGGCTGGATGTATTTGGCTTCCACGGTAGTCGCAATAGTTGAGCACTGTACTCTGGAAGCTGGCTTTCAAAGCCTCACAATCTCCACTGCAGGTATCACTGCTGTTTCCCTCTACTGATGAACAACTGAGTTTTGAGAGTATTTAGTAAGTGGCAGAAATTCTCAAGGTGGCAATGCTGACATTCAGCTACCACAGGAAGGATGCTGCATCCCAGCCCGAGGTTCCACCAGGTCACCAGCAGAAAATGAGAACTGGAGAAAGAGCACATCCTAGATGGCTGTTCCTCCACAGACCGCGGGCCCAGCAGCTATCACTGTTCCCTCTCCTCTTCTCCCCTGTTGCCCACTGGTCCAGCTGTTAACCCTTCACTTGGGTCAGAGCAATGGCCAGCTGGGTTTCACTGGCCCTATGGTGGCAGAGGAGGACAGCAAGGGCAATGTACATCCCACCCCTTCATGCAGGAGACAGGTGACACATGCATCCTGTCTTCTATCTCTGTTTTTCAGCCACTTGGATAGGCCTGCCTACCAGTATCAGCAGGAAGACAGCTTTGTTTATGAATGGCTAACAAGGGTGACGTGACTAGCTTAATTTTTATTACGTGAAATTGACTCAGAAACCCTTAAGATGCTTGAAGTGTTAAAATTATTCTTTTACAATGTGAATTGTCACTACTTTAAACATCCAGGGAATACAGTCCTATCCTAGTGTTGAATAATTCCAGAAAGAAAATTTTCGAAAAAGTACATTTAAAGATGTAGGGCCAATCCTAAAATAGGTTCTGAGCAAGACTGACTCTCTCTCTGCTTGCTCCAGATACCTGAAATATATACATCAAAACCATCTGTACACAGAAATGGGGCCACTGCTGGGGGCGGTATTATTCTTAGAGCTACAAAAACTGGAGCTGTCTATAAAATATTCTGTGTAATTCTTACTGAAGGACCTAATTGAAAACATTAATGCATAATGTATCACTGTAGCAATCAAAACAGGAGAAGGGGACAACTACCTTGGGAAGTAGAACACAAAAACAACATGCATAATAAGAAAGAGAAAAACCACTAATGTGAGTCTGCGCATTTATTCTCTGCTTTGCAGCTCGATGGGACATGCAGACTCCTCATGCGCTGTGCACAGACACGCATGAGGATGGAAATGACAGCTACACTCTTGAGGTGCTCATACGAATTTCAGCATGGAGCACCCCCAAAGAAGCTTGATGGCTAACAATTCTAACCTTTGTCACTAGGTTTGACTCACCTTCCACAGACAATACATCCTTTTTGCACACTTTTCTAAAGAAGGAATGAGGTGGCCAGTAGGATTTCTTTGTGAACTTTACCAAGAACTTTAACAATTGAATCCAAATAAATAACTTTAAACTTCAGCACTAATAAATCGCTGTGAGTTAATCATGCTGGACACCTGGAGAAGCCACATTGCAGGAAACCATTATCAAGTATTTTCTACAAGAAAAGTTGTGTCCTATACGGTGATTACTGATCCCCTCCACAGTTTTTATGAAATCAAGTCTCCCCTGATGCATTTGCCCAGCCCCAAACACTCTGAACTGTTCCATCTTAGAAAAACCACTGCTCATTTGGATAGCTACCATTCTGAAAATGGCTCATTTCCAAAAACCATTACTGTTTTATATATCAAATGCCTTTATTACATTAAAATACTTCAGCCTGGGCTACAGAAGTGAGCTCAAGGGCAGCCTGAGCTGCATAGTGAGATCCTGTCTTAAAAAGGAAATAAATAAATAAATAAATAAATAAATAAATAAATAAATAAAATAAAATAAAGTAAAATACTTCAAAGTCAGACGAATGAAGATGTTCTTTGAAGTTATTAAAATAAATAATAAGGAGCCATGTTTTGACAATAAGAGCTAATAATTTCAGGGAATATAGATCTGCTGACATAGCAAAAGAAAATCTGAACCTTGTGGTTTGAAATACCGACTCAGAATCAAGGGTTTATTTTTCTCCCCCACAAAAAGAAAAATTAGTATTTATTTTATTGACTATTTGAACAAGAGTCCCCCATCACAATGAATTCAATTATCTGTGAATCATTTCACTGGGTGCTATAACATTGTACCATGCACTAGACATTTTTCGGGCAATAATTTTGGTATTTAATGAAACTAAACAGATGCCTTAAGTGTTGCTATGGGAACGTGTATCAGATGGTGAGGGGCTGGCAGGAAAATCCGCAGACAAATGGGGAGAGATTCATCAGTGTTAGAAGACTGGCTATCCCGAGAATCATTTTAATTCAGATGTCATCGGAAAATGTTCAGTTGACCATTAGGATTTTACACATCTGAAAACTTCTTTTAGCACATAAAGGTGAAAACTACACAGATCTGCAATACATGGTGAAGGATTCTAGTTAAATTCAAGTATAGTTGCACTTTTCAGAAGAACCCAGCAAAAGGAACAGATGGAGCCCATACGTCAGAGCACTTTAATTTGCTCCCAGAACTAAGAAGCCACGGGTCCTGCACGTCATCCTCCCAGGACCCCAGAGCAAACAGGTTTGCGTTCTCTACCCTGCAGGCACAAAGGAATATGAACCTGGCTGTACTGGCATTCTGCAGGACTATTTACTATAATGGTCTATGTTTCTTAAGGAGAATAAGATAAAAAAAAAAAAAAAAAAAAAAAAAAAAAAAAAAAAAAAAAAAAAAAAAAAAAAAAAAAAGGTAAGATGTATTGATTAACTGTACAACTATTTCTGCTTCTTTGATGCTTTCTGGAAAAATATATAACCTTTTACTCAAACCCTGAAAATGAATTTCTCAGTCAGGGACTTATAGGCCTGCAGAAAGAACATCTGGTTGACAGCACCACATCCTGGAATGAACATTTCTCACTGGCAAATGTGGCTCTGCCTCTCCCTTCCACAGTGCTCCTGTAACACCTGGAAAGCAGGCCTGCTCAACACTGTCAAACCCTGAAGCACTCCCTACATTATAGTGCTGGAGCCCAGGGACCAGGGTCCCAGAACTCTAGGTAAAGGGCAGCTTCTCTCTGATGTCTGGGAGTGAGGGAAGTCACTCTCCTCCCCAGCACTGGCCTTCATGACAACTGGGGCTTTGCAATTGTTTTCAGGCTGGCAATGGCACCATGTCCTGGCTGGGGGTAAGCAGAGTGGGGAACCTGGGTGAGCACAGGTCCCTGGACTCGAGTTCCCCAGAGTGCCATGAGGACAGCAGCAACCAAACCTCTTTGTACCCCTGCATTTCAACCTCTGTTCATTTGCCATCTCTACCACTGAGTCTCAGGAGAGCCCAGATTGCTGCATGCACCAAAGTACAGGAAAGATGCACATGTCCACAGGTCCAGGTGAGGCTGTTTCAGGGACCATGGAGGCCAGGTGTGCAGGGTGGCCCCTGCTGTGGCCTGCAGTACTTCCCTGAGGATGTGTGCATTCTCACATCCTTCTTCACCCACACCTCTCTGCAACAGTCAAGGGGCCCTGCCAGGTGGATTCTTTCTCTCTCATGCTTCCTCTCCTCCCTGGGGCATCACAGAGCCCCAGGCTAGCCCTCGGATACACTCTCTGCCTGTCTGCCAGTCTTCTTTTCTTCCAGCACTATCTCTCAGTTAGCACCAAACTTCAAAGATTCTACTTAAATTTAGGTGTAGAAGTGGATAAACTAGACTTTGCACTCTTTGTTAGTCTGCTGCAGGGACCAGAAAAGTTTTTTATGGATTTCAGGCTAGTTCCCAGGCCTATGTATAAAGTCAGGGCCAAAGGTACTGAATAATAAATCAAGTTTTCTCATGATCTCAGGCAGAAGCTGCAGATGAAAAGAATTTAGTATTGGAATTCCATGTTCAGGACTTTGTGCCCACTACTTATAAATGTCCACTGGAATCCATGTGGATGCAACTAGAAGAAAATGTTGGCAAAATGTTCGTTCTTATGTAGCATATTTATATAATTTCATTTAGGATTAATAAATATTAAGCATCCACTCATCTGGAAGGGCTAATGCCAAAATATTGGCTATCCTTGTTGTCCTAAGGAGTGTCATCTAGAGAGAGAGCATTCTCTCAGGTTTTCACAGAGAGCAAATTGGTCAAGCAATGGCTGTGATTAATCCAGATGGCTGACGTTGGCAAAAGTTCTACAAAACACTGTACATGGTTTCAAGGTTAATCCTGAGGGGATCTGACTGACCTTGTCAGATACAAAAGTTACATCTTTTGTTATACAGGTCTTGCTTTAACTTGGACTTAGCCACCCAACAGAAAAGTTTAGCCATGAGGCATAAAAAGTAAAGCCAGATTAGTATGCTGAACTGTAAAAGACTCAAGTCAACAGCTTCTGACATTCCCAGTTCTGCTAATAACCCACTACTATTATGGAATATTGAACTATGTATACAACTATTTTCCATTAGTTCAATGAGAAGAAATATTTGTACCAATAGTGTGTAGGAAAGTTATTATGTCTGCATCTTGTACTTAGAACAACTACTATGAAAACAATAATATGCATTGTATTAGTTATTGTGGCTATCCTACTGACATGTTATGAAACTGTTTCATTGTTCTTAAAAGCAATAAAAATATGAAGAAAATTAAACATCCAGTTTAACCAAAAGCAATGCAAACATATAGGCATAGTCAGACGAACTTTTCTTCATTCTTTTCTCCTTTTATTATGAGCTGGACATTAGCACTGACTCAGGGTGGTGGGGTTAAAGGTTTGGTCGAGCATCTATCCTATGTGGAAGGCCCTGGAAAATGATTCCTTGCAGACAGTTATTTGTTCTGGGGAATTTGCAATCTCACAAAACAAGAACACATTCAACCAAAGCCAAAGTGGCTCATTTCATATTACATTGCTTTTAAGAGTAGAAAACATCTCCCTGCACCTCTTTAAGGTAAAGGGGTGCTGCACATAATTGCAAAACAAGAATAGTCCAAGGAAGATAGACATTTCACATTTCTTTTCATCCTTGGAGAGTCTCAGACTACAATGTTTCAGACTACAATAATATAATTTTAAAATATAAAACAAGTTCCCTAATACTCTATCTACAAATGATAAAGTATCGGCTTGTCCTCCTGCACGTCTCCAGACTGAACATCAGCCCTGCAGTGTGCTCCACATGCTCCTTATTTGTTTGCCTAATCAAGTATTGTTCTCAATACTGGAATTTTGATATAAATCTTTTTGCTTGGTTGCTTGACCAAAGTAGAAAAGCCTTTGAGCTGAAACTGTTTCCTCTGTTAATGTCTCAGTGATCCAGAATTACAGCTTAGATATGCACACCCAACCAAATGCACTCATCTCCAGAGAACTGGCCACATATGCACAGAGGACCCTTTAAAAATCAGGGGTGTTTTGCCTGACTTGAGAAGGAGTGTATCATCAATCCCCACTACCAAGGTCCACTCAAACTGCATTAGCTTTGTTGATGTGAGAACTAGCCAGAGATCTGAAAAGAAATTCCTGAGTGTGCTCAATTAACAGAAAAGCAGAGGTGCTCAGTGTTGGATGAGCTGTGGGTGAAGATGGCAGACTGCTCCACAGGTTAAGTCAAATTTAAAACTGCATGAGGTGACAAGGATCAGTGAAGCAAACACTGGAGCCATTTACTTAGCAAGCTTTGAGAAATGATTTTGAATTTGTGCGATGTTCTGACTTAGAAGTATTTTAGGATGACACATGCACGGCTATCTGGACAACTAACAAAGTGCTTCTAAGTGACACATTAAAATTCCGCTCTCCACAGGCAAATGAACACTAGTGCATTTATTCCCTTTTGCCTCAGTGAGGCTAACTGGGGAAATTTTTCCTTCTCTTCAACCAAGTGCTACGTCCATTTTCTCCAGCACGTAATGTGGTGGCAGCCGATGGCTCCTTCAGTGTCGCTGCAGACCAGCTCAACAGACATGTCCTCCACCAGACCCAATGGGCTTTCACCTTTAACACTTGGCTGCACACAGGCACCCACTGTTTAACCAGTTCAACCCATGCCTTATTCCCCTACCCCCAAATTAGGGCTTTTTGTGAGGGATGTGGTGGGGCTGAATTTCCTGAATTTAATTTCTCTTTGTCAGCATATTTGCTAGTGGGAAGCCCAACATTTAAGGTGTCTTTTTTTTCCCTTCATTTAATTCTGAATGACTATTTTAGGTACTCTGGATTTTCTAAGGAAATAGTTCTGGGAACTATTACTGTCTATGAAACAAATCATTCAAAAACTTGCTGGGTTTGTCATTTACAACATAGGGTGCCAAGCAACAGCATCAGGGATATTGACTGGTTGCAACTTATATATTCCTTTAATATGTTTGCAAGTTGCCTACACTGAGTGCAACCCAGAACTGATTTCTTCTCATGTACTGTTGTAGCAAGTGAAGAGAGGTGATCAAAAGACCAAGGGAGCAATATAGAAATGAAAATCATAGCATATGGCTAATCTCGACTCTTGCTTGCCTTCCTCTATTTGTTGCTGAACATGTTGACCTTAATTATGGAGAAAGTAGGTGAGATGATTTGCCTTAGGTTAGAATCCAAACTTCCATGCTTTCAGCTGCATACATCTACGCTCTTAACTGGAGGAAATGGGCCAAACCCTCTAAGCCCATTTTGGTGAGTGAGCCATGGACTCTGGAGATGGCCCTGACTCTGGCATATGGGGAGCCACAGTCTCTAAAGACAGACAGAGACCATGGCTCCTAACCTCTGAAAGAGACTTCTAGTTAGAAACACAAGAGCAAATTATTTCTAGGTGCACCTGGAGCAACAATGCTTTGGAGTGAATTCCAGATACAAGCTAGCTCTACTATGAAGCATCAGAGGGGGGCTCAGGCCACATTCAAATCACAGTGACTTAAAGGAACCCTGTTCAGCATTCCTGCTCTGCGAACTAGGTGTGAACAGTAGAGATGAGGGCGATGTCCTGGTCTATCTGGATCTTCAGTTTTAAGGAGGGGAAAGTAATAGGTTTCAGCCAAACAGCAAGCTATGCAGTGTATCCCTGGACGAT
Source organism: Myocastor coypus (assembly GCA_004027025.1). Lineage (NCBI taxonomy): Eukaryota > Metazoa > Chordata > Mammalia > Rodentia > Myocastoridae > Myocastor > Myocastor coypus. The sequence goes on from PVJA010009662.1 coordinate 26,578, forward strand.
AGGCTGGAAGGAGACAGGTACTCCAGGGTGCCTGATAGCACACTCTGGGACAAAACGGGCCGAAGCTCTGAAAGGCACTGTCGCCAGGCCCCTCTGAAAGATAACTTAGCACAGCCTTGGAGAGGCCAGGACTATGTGAGGTAACATGGGGACTGTGCAGGCAGAGCAGAGTATGCCTGAGGAAGGGCAAGAGGTGACAACAAAATAGCTAAAGAAAAACAAGGCCAACTTTTATTTGCCAGGAATGTTCCCTATGTGTGAGTGAACCTCATATCACACGTCTCCACTCGGAGTCTCTGAACCTTTCCTTATTTCTGTCCAAAAGGATTATAGTCTAAGAGCAAGAGAATAATCATGTTTTTGTATCTCTATAGAAAACTTCCACACAGGTGATTATTCGTTCCTCATATCCCCTTGCAGAACTCCCTAAGGATCTCAGAATTCACTCGGATCCATGAACCTGAGGCAGTGAACACCCACTCTTGGCCCACACATAGATGGCACTAACAAAAGCTCCCCAAGGGAGCTTATGTTCTACTCTAGTCAAGCGTGTTTTGGAAAAATAGTCACTGTGGTGCTTTACAAAATAAAAAATTAAATTCCACAGAACAAAAGTATCAGCTGGTTCTGAAAGGAATCTCAGTGTGCTTCCTTGCTCAGGGAGCCCATGGTGGCCAGCATGGAGCAAGAAACACTGAAAACAGGATAAAACGTGAGTTTTAGAAGCTGGCTAGGCTGGAGGTGCCCCTTAATCTTCAGGGTCTGAATCAGGGTGATCTATGGAGCTCTGAGGGCAGCTCCGTTGGGACTCAAATCTCAGACAACAGGGTGTAGCCATGTGTATTATTACAGGGTCTCTACTGCTTCTGAGCCACACTGTAGCCCAAGACTGTTGTCTTTAACAAAAGTTCACCACAGGGTTAATAGCATAGCCAAAACTCATGGGTAGAGGACATCTGCTCAGTTTTCCTGGTAACTGTTATGGAAATGACACTCAGTGGGCCTAGGTGGGCATCCTGCCTCGTGTGCCTTCACAGCTCGCCCTGTCGTCCTGTCTCCCGACAGTTCCTCCCCTCATCCCTTGCAGAGCTGACTTGATCCCTACTCTGAAGGCAACAGGGTCACAGAGAGCTGAGTGTCTTGACTTAAATCCCAAGGCCAGGAAACCCAGGGCTGGGGTCAGGACTCTGACCAATGACATGACCTGCCAATGCCCCATCATGGTGAGGAACTCATCCTCGTATCAATTAATCAGTGTATCAATTATTTTGAGAACCAGAAACAGGTATTATCAAGCAAATGCCTCTTCATCCTCTGCAAAACTTCCCATGGGCATCACATAATGCGTCCAGTTCTAATCTCTGCTACAATATCCAGATCTTGAGAACATGGCTATGTCACTAGTTCACTGGATGCCCCCACACAGAATACAGGACCTAAGCCTGACAGCATTCAGCAAGCACCCGTAGTGACTTGGTCCCTGAATGAGAACAGCTACACAACAGGTGTGCTCTTCCTGCTGGGGGGCCCTACTGTGACAGGCCTAACTCCAACCCTTTCTGCTCTACCAAGGCACTGCTTGGTTCTCACAAGAAATGTGGCAGGCACTACAGATGTTTTACTGTTTTGTGACTACTGACCTTCAACAGTAGTATGCCTCAAAATCCCTACTCTACTGTCCAAACTCCTATTATACAGCTGGGAAGATTCACATCCAGGACCACTCTACTTCTGTGTACCACATCTGCACCTAACACTGACGGCCTTCAGCTATAGCCTCTGGCAAGAAGTGCATCCTTGTCTTGTTGTTTATCCACTGATATATTTCAAGCACAGAAGAACACCTGGCACAGAACTGGGTGAAACTGCTGCTGAAATAGCCTAGGCATGAAAAGATGTAGCAAAGTCCCAAGCACCAGGACTGACATAGTGTTAGTCACAGTCTCTTAGGACTTGGTATCCCCAAAGTCTTCCAACTTCTCTTTCCCTTTAAAATCTAAAAAGTGACTATTTGTTCCCCTCTCCCACTCAGAATCCTTCAAGCACAAGTGCCCCCTCTACGAGTCCTGGGAGGCTCAGGTCTGTTTCCCTGAACCTACCTGGGCCTGGCTCACTAAAGTGGGTGGGGGTAATTGGCAAATCAGGACAGACTGTAGCTCACACTCTGAGGCCATTTGTTTTCTCTTTCCCAAAAGACATATGAAATATGATTCTGCTAGTTCACCATTCTAAATGCCACTTAAATGCATTTTATAATGACCCTGTAAAAAGGCCTACAAAGTTCCAACACCCCTTTATTTTCAAAATGCAGACTAATAAAATCAATTGGCTGCGTAGTCAGATGTTAGGCTTCTTTGTACAAAACAGCAGCCTGGGTATTTAAACTCAGTGTTCCCAGATGTACGTGATGCATGTCCGCGAGCCTGCAAGCCCCCTCCCAACTCATCTCCTCCTCCCTTGTCCCTCTGGCTCCTGCCAGGGCTGAGCTACAGCCTATGTACAAGTGTGGCTGTAACTCTGAGGACAGAGTCCCAGCATCTAGAGGTTAATGAGACAGGGCTTTGTTTTACTTTGGGGTTGGCGAGGGGGGTGAAGGGGAGTTTTAGGTGAGAATGTCCCACGTGCTCTCCTAGGAAGAAGACAGAAATATACAGAGAACAGTATATTTATTCTGTGTCTGCAGAAAGCACTGCCTGATATGGAAGGATTTATAAACTGTCACAACTTGGATACTGAGAAAAACCTCCATGAAGCACTGAGTGACTGCTAGCCATCCCCAGGCACAGCACTTTACATGCAGTACAGAGTCTTGCTGTGTTTACCCCACACCTTGCTTTCTGCATGAGGGGCAGCGGGCCAGGGTCACAAAGAGACAGGGGTTTTTAAATAGCAATTTAGCAAGTGTTTTCCATGAAAATAATTTTAATATTTTGATCAAAACCATTCCTGACTTAATAGCTTGCTAAATGGGTATAATTTTGATAAGAATGACATTATGCTATTCACTGTGTTTATTAAAATGACAGCATGGTGAAACCATCCACAAAGTGATACAAACATGCTAACAGAGTTGTTCCTAGTGTACAGAGAAGGAAGTCTCAGTCATGGACATGAAGCTGGCTTGAGTGAAAACACAAGCAAAGCCAGGATTCATGCTTAGATCAACCCAAGGACAAACTCAACAACTCTTTCTTATATACATGATCTTTAAAACAATCAGATACTAAAGAATATTTCATGGGGTAAGAGGAAGGGAGTACGGAAATCATGCTCACTTAGGAAGAGAAACAGATGGTCTGCATACCCAGGTCAGCTGGTCTACGCCACATGACCCTGTCGTGTGCCTGAATTCTGCACCCCTCATTCAGAGGTGAAATGGGGGGCCTGGCAGCACACACACTTCCCCCATCTCTTTCCAGTGTTCTCTCTTACAAGGAAGGGAACTTCTATCCTACTAGCCAGGGCTTCCTCTCTAGTTTATATTGACTTTTGTATAACATTCCATTAAAAAGATATTAATAAAAATAGTTTGGAAATCATTGAAGTCTATAATCACTACATTCTCTAGCTTTGATATTTTATACTTTTTTCAACTTTTTTTTTTTTCCAGTAAGACTGGGGACTCCAATGCTACTTAATATTTGCTTTTTAAAAGCATGAGCCTAAAAGCTGAGACCCAATCAATTAATTTAGGGGTTTAACCTTTTCCTTTAAAGGTATCACAAAATTAATTGAAGATGAGGGATTGTTCACCAAAGAGCAAAGACTTAGCAATACTTTATTTTTTTAAAAAAAGAAATTTAAATTTCGTTGTATTTACAGAATCTCATTATCTGGTTGAAAGCGTTCCTAAAATATCTTTTCAATTAAGTACACTTACTCTCAACAATGCATAAAAGCTTCACATTTTGAAAATGGACTTCTAGGACAATAGGAGTATAAAGTGTGTGGAAACCTGAATAAAAGATTATAAAAAGCAATTATAAAAGAAGCATTTATGTACCAAGACATATGCCCTGCTTGGTCCTAAAAGGACATGAATTCTAAGTTCAGGTATAATGAGGCACAGTTAGTCAAGCAGCTTGTGAGGGGAGAAGGAGAAGGGGAAAACTGGCACTCACGGTGAGAGCGAGGACTGACCTGAAGTCATGTCCACCTCTAGGAGGCGACACCAACACAGTGAGGACAGGGAACACAGGGACAGGGTGGCAGCGCAGGTTAAGGCTGAGTGCAGGCCTGTGACCCAGGTGCATGCAGTGTGGAGGGGCAGGACTCAAAGGCCTGGGACATTCTTGGGGGCACATCTGTGGTCAGAGACAACCTGTCATGGGAGGAGAAAAGGAGATACCATACCTGGAAGCAAATAGTAAAGCGGAAACTGCAAAAAGGAAGCCAAGAATTCCACAAAGAAGGCAAATAACACCATCTTGGTTTGTAGAACTGTGAAAATTAGAAGAGGACTATCAGGAAATATGTCTCACAGCTCAGAGATGAAGGAAAACAGAGAAAGAGACTGCTTGGATGAGGATTCAAGGGGTAGGGTGCTCCTGGAAAGCCGCCACAAGCAGGACACCAAGACATTCTGGCCAAGTGGTGCCTGCTCTTACTGGCTACTTCAGTGTCACTGAGCAAATATGCCTAACTGAGTCTGTTCTAAATGCTGAATGACACGGGAGAAGCTAGGAAACAATGGTCTTGGGCAGGAAACACCTTGTTTCCTCAGGTGGAGAGGGAGAGCTAGGCACGACCTCAGCAAGTAGCAGGGCAGAATGGCAACTGCTGCGCAGGCACAAATGTGATAGAGTTGGCTGTTCACAGAGGGGTGAACTTGAGGTCCACAAACATTCCATTTTGTCCTACTTTTACAGGAAACAGAGGGCAGAGACCTGGGGTTGACCCCTGCTAGCATTCTGTGGTCTCCTAAAAGCTGCCTTTCTCAGGACTGAAGATATTTCAAGGTAATAATGGGGAGATGAGAAAAATGTTCCCAGCAGTCTCGCAGGGATCATGATGGGATGGACAAATATCATGCCTTGAAGCCAGTCCCTCTGCCCTGCTGCCACTGCACACAGAAGACAGAAGAATGGAACTATTCAGTAAATTATTATGACTAAGACACTCCTAGAGAACCACAGTGAAACACAGCCAACATCCAATAAAGCATCATTAACTGTGACATACAAGAATTGCTTATTAAGTCCTTCATCTATGAGATGCAATAGAAATGCAGCTCAGGCTCATGTCCATGAATTTACCTTGATCCATGATTCTGGAATAGTTGGTCATATTTATGTTTGTGTAGGAAAGGTGGCCACAGTTGTGTTTGCTACTGGATGCAATGTTTACAAGTAAAAATTTTGCCAATGTTTCTGTTGGTAAACTAAATTGTTTACAAACAAAAGCATTCATGAACTGAGGCACCTCTGTAAATGATGTATGTTTAAATTTTAAAAATGTATTTCAATAATCAGGTGTGGGAACATGGCTATAATCTCAGCACTCAGGAGGCTGAGGCAGAAGGATGATCCCAAGTTTGAGGTCAGCTTGGATAACAGTGAGTTCAAGACCAGCATGAACTGCACAGGGAAACTGACTCAAAACATCCCTCTCAGATTCTTTACTCTTGTTTTGAGCACATGGATCTCATCATTCTTGACACTTTCTGAAGCACTTCTGGAGTCTTCTGAGTGTCTTGAAGAAAACTGACTGTAATACAGTGAATGCCAATGTTGAGGGTCATTCAGTAGAAAGGTAGGCTTATAAAAACGCAGTGTGTCTTCACCCAACTTAGTCACTGGATAGAGCACTCTGTATCTTCTGGCTCTTCCTAGAAGTCAAAATAACCATGAAAGGGGAGTGTCCGAAATCAATCTGGGACACTGAGGCAGCCACAACAGCACAGCTAGGCTCTCATGAAAGAGAACTTTCAGGCCTACTTCAGAAAATGCCAAGAATGATGGGACAAGTGTGTTAGAAGAGAGGGGGTATATTTTAAGGGAAAGTAATGGCAATATGTCTTTTACTGTATTAATTTCTAAAAATTTAAACATTCAATTTACTTTTCTACCATACCTCATGTGCCCCTTTGACTTTGCTTTTATCTATAGCCATAAGAAAATAGTTCCAATTTAAAGGCTATTTATTTATTCCCTTACATAAGAATATAAAAAGCACACATTAAAGGAAAGAAAATATTTTGATGAACCAGCCCAAATAATGTTTCTTTAAAACAGTGGTGCATTTAAAGAAAGAAGAAAAAAAAATGAAGGTAGATACATGTATAATACAAATGACACAGATCATAGCAAATTTCTGAATCTTGAAGAACTCACAGGAGGGCTGGGCATAGGACTCACTGGTAGAGCTCTTGCCTTGCATGCACAGGGTCCTCAATTCGATCCTCAGCAACAGAAAAACCAACAAAAAGTAAACAAAACTCACAGAAATAAAACCAGAAGTTCTCTCTACTGAGGAAACCATAAGATGGCTGGAAGCCGAGTCATGCACAAACCAGAGATGAGGCTGTCTCTTACTTTAACACAGGAGCGTAGTAAGGGGTGGCAGGAGGAGACCCTACACAGAGCTAATCAAGTTTCAAATCAGTGTGTTCACTTTGAAGCCATGCAGCAATCCATGGGGAAGAAATATACTCAGAGGGGCAATGCCAAGTAGGGATAGAGCTCATGCAGAATGCCCTCCTCATGAATTACAGGTGAAGGCATCAGCCCAGGGGTCTGTAAGCACTCCAGCCTGTGGTCAGCCATGCAGCCTTTAGAGTCAGACTGGCCAACACTGTTACTTTCATTCTCCTTTTCCTTATAATTCAGCGAAATATGTCCTGCTAGATTATAGAGAAGATCCTAGGTGAAACTTACTTTTGCTTAGAACCCAAACAAATGTCAAGCAATTTAAAAAAAGTCAAAGCACCAAAAGTACAATTCAGGTATTAAGGAAGCTCAGTTAACAAAATAAGGAAGTTTAAACAAATTATCAGTTGAATTTTTCAATTTTTTTTTTGGTCTCTTTGAGACAGGGTCTCGCTATGCAGTTGAGGCTGGCCTTGAGCTCACTTTTGTAGCCCAGGCTGGTCTCGAACTTGCACTGATCCTCCTGCCTCAGCCTCCCGAGAGCTAGGATTACAGACGTGATCAATTTTCTATCATAATTTTTTATCACTAACATAAGTGATTTCTAATTTGCATCTAAAGGATAAATATAAAATACTGAATATATCCAGAAATGTTTAATTTCTTTTAAACTAAGAATAGGTACTAAATTTAGCAGACAAACATAATCTTCATATAATGGCTACGCTCACCTAGAGCAGACTACTACCCAAGGAGAAACATGATTATTTTTCTGTTGCTAAACATGGTTAATATGTTCTTTCAGAACGTGTGCTGTTCACATATATCTGCTCTACTTACTAATAATACAGGGTAACTTTCTTGCTGAGCTTCTCTAGGTCTAGCGTACATAAGCTCTTCAGGCATCATCTCGAAGTCTCACCAGGCCCTTGGTACAACATGCAGCCCTCACCATGCCACAAAGTTTTGATCATGCTGTGCTGTCTACATAGCACTGATACACCGATGTCACTTGTGCCTAACCCACGCTCCTGCTCTATGCCCCCCACCCCAGCACAGAACCTGCAGCAGCATGCCTCCAGACTCTCCATGGTGTTTCCTGCACAGGCAGGAAACACACAAGTGTGCCAACTTGTGAGCCTGAATCAAACCTATTTCTGCTGAATTCGGACACAAATGGTCTTTGTAGAGGCAACCGCACTGCCCTTCACACTCTCCCTGCATGCACAGTTCTACGCAAATGAAAACAGTTAGCATTCAGGCCTGAATGCACCTACACTTCCGCTTTACTTTCCATCCAAATGTTCATGTTTTACTATTTGCCAATACTATGGTAAATACCCAACAGTGTTGGCATGAAGCCTCAATTAATTAAAATAGAACATCAAACTCTGTTCCACAGAAAAAAAAAACTATCTTCACATTTCAAACATTTATTTAAAATCACAATCATTACTGCACCTACAATAATATATTCCACCCAGCAAACATAGTCACACATCTCCTATTGACTCTCCTGGTCAGATTGTGCACTTCCTGTCCCCTGGGCACACCTGGCATTTCCTTTTGATCAACTGAAATGCTCATTTTGCTTTAACCTTCTACTCTTTCTATCCATCTTTCCAAATTGGTCAATTACCTATAGTGAGTCAACCCCCAGAAGAACTCCAGTCTCTATTCTAAAAGGTCACACCTGTTCTCAGGGTAATTTTATCATCAGTTGCATTTTGGTTATAATCATCTGTCATCATGTTTACCAATTCATCACTAAGTCCATCAAAAGCCCTTTAAGCCAGTAATGGTCCCCAGGCATCCCAAGGTCAATGGAAGGATCCCACTGTCTGTCTGCACCAATCCCTCAGATAGAACCCAATCACACATGAACCCCTTCACCCCACTAGACCCTTTCCTCTCTCAAGGCTGACATTTCTTGGTGAGACTCAGCTATCAGCTAATTATTTCTATGACACATGGCTGGATTCCAGTGGTTTCCATTGGCCCACTGGCCCAGCTTTAGTTACCTCCAACAATCTTATAAGTCCCTTCATTATACTCAGCCTCCTTCCCTAGTTTTCTTACCTTCTTAAAAAAATCTCTAAATCAGTGGTTCTCAACCTTTCTAATGCAGTGACCCCGCAATACAGTTCCTCATGTTGCAGTGACCCCAAACCAAAAAATAATTTTGATGGCTATTTCAAAACTGTAATTTTGCTACAGTTATGGTTTGGAATATAAGTATTTGATATGTACTATGTATTCTCATTGCTACAAATCAAACATAATTTAAACATAGTGATTAATCACAAAAACAATATTTAATTATATATTGTGAAATATTTATTACTAATTTCAATAAATAACATTTCACCATGGCATAGCATGGGTTTAAATATGACAAGAATTCCAAATAAATAACATTTTCCGACGGCTTTAGGTGATCCCTGCGTTTTGGTTGCTCGGCCCCCACTGGGGTCACAACCCATAGATTGAGAACCACTGCTCTAAATCAATCACCTACTCCTGGTTCAACTCATCCCCATGGTGTCCAGGATTTCACAAGCTGCTCTGCAGTTGATCTCATATCCTGGGAAGGCTATTTAGAAAAACACAGCAATAGAACTAAGCCCCAATTTTAACCATTCCCACTCTACTGTTGCGGGAGATCGGCCATTGTTGGATACTATACTGGGAACTCTCTGGCTGAAGTGACTCAGGGAGAAACAGTCTTCTCTGTCAAAGGTACTTTGCCCTTGGGCTGATCACTGATGACGTTGCCTAGGTGATTAGCCAGTAACAAGCACTGCTGTCTCCACCACAGCATCACCTGGAGAGATGCTGGCTGCAGAAGGAACCATGTCCACCTTCAGCAGAAATGACTGTTGCCTCTGTCCCTGACTGATGTCTGTCATAACCTGGAAGGTCAGAAAAGCAAAAAGAGAAATCTGTCCCATCATTGAAACCTCACTGACACTAACAATGTGATTGTTATGGTTTGTCTCTAGGTCATGTGGCCGACTTCTAGAGTTTGTGGTTAACTCATGATCTATTGGGATTATGGGTTATCCAAGGCTGGGATTATGGGTGTGAATGCTACAACAAGCCCAAGGAATACTGCCTGAATATAAGGGAAGAGAGACAGAGAGACAGACTTGTTCTCTGTAGCCATTATTGCTGTTATTCCTCTCTGCTCTTTGCCTCTGCCATGAAAGGTTGCTTTCTGCCATGTGCCTTGGAGCCAGCTGAGTATGGACTGAAAACTCCAGTAACTGGGAGCTAAATAAATGTTTGTTTTCTTCCTTGATTTTGGGTGTTGGGTACTTGTCTCAGCAACAAGAGTAACTGAGACAGTGATGCTATAGTATGTGCTATGCACTGTGGCTGTTTTCCAGCAAATGACCCCAAAATGAAACTTTAAAAAATACTTGAATCATTTTCTACATGTAGAACATTATAAAGCCAGCATTTTGACTTTGTTACAACAGCTACCATCTGCCCCACTGCCCCACTGATACCTTAATGCCTAATATTTCACTAGTTTCTGGAAAATATCTTATGTCTATGTACAAACACAAGTATATTCAAATCCCATACATAAAATTGTTTATGTGGCAGCAGCCTCCACCTTGTCAGTGCACACAATGTTAACTACAGGGTGGTAGCCCATCCTTTAGTCCCCACCAACATTAGGGCCCGGATCTGTGTTCATGGATCTATGTTTCAATTGGTCAACAGTGAGGACGTGCAATCTTACATGAAGGCAGTGGGCAAACTCCAGGAGCCCTGAAGACACAGGCCTAGGACAGCTTTCAATTCTGATTTCTTGGTACAGTCCTACCTGGGTTGAGGGTGTACACGGTGCCTTTCCCAGAAACATCCCTGTGAACCTTCAGAAGTGTGTCAGTTCTACTATTTTCCCCATTGGGTATTTTTATAAGACCACCTGTATATGTACCTGTTTGTAGGTAGTGTACTTTAAAGAAATGGAAACATTAAAGCCTCATGGAGTCATGGGGCAGGGACTTCTTGAGTTTGAGATTTACTCATGATCCACTGGGATTATGAATGATTATGAGTCTGGGATTATGGGTCTTAGTACTGCTGGGATTATGGATGTGAGTGTTACAACCAGCCTGAGGCAGACAGCCTGAATGTAAAATAAGAGAGACAGAGAGACAGGCTCTCTCTGTTGCCACTGTTGGCTGGTTGCCATTGTTGCTGTTCTGCCACCATAAGAGGATGTTCTCTACCATGTGCCAGTCTACCTTGGAGTCAGCCAAGAATGGACTGAAACTTCCAGTAAACCTCTCTTTCCTTCATTTTGGGTGTTGAGTATTTGTCCCAGCAACGAGAGAGCGAAGAGTAACTGAGACAATGGCATTTTAAATTCTTTGTAAGCAAGTTATTGTAACAAAAGCTTACAAAGTTGGCTTCCTTCCTAGGACCTACTACAGCACTTTATGTCACAGAAATGGTCACTATTGTGTCTTACAATGGAGTGTAAGTCATTACCAACTCAGCCACCAATCCCGCACACTGGGCTTGAGAGCTGCTCACCACCTAAGCCAGGGCTGGTGACGGTCCAGCTTGTGGTCACTTCACAATAGCTATTGCTCTCATAAACCACAGCTCTAAATGTTCCAGAATGTAGACTGAAACAACGCTAAGAATTTTTTTCTTTCACTTGCTTTGGATGAGAGACTTTTCAAATGGATGCAATGTATTAAGCTTATGGTCATCACATGAAAGCTGACAACACAGTAACTACATCTACTTCACACCAACTTTATAAATACATGGATGACTACTGAAGAGAAAGAATTAAACACTGGGGAAATACTAAGTCTAAAAGCCAAGCACTATCATGCTAACAAGCCAAGTTTGAGGAAAGTAATCACTGCAGTCAAAATAATGTGGAGGCTCTTTGGATATGCTAATGGTTTTTCTAATTTTCTATTTTCCTCAAATAACTGAAATGTAGAATCTAAGAGGATTCAATGAAAATACAAAGAAAATCCCACCATACTTTGCAGGCTGACTGCTCGGAAATCACATGTGACATACAAAATAAAAACACATTAAGGAGTTGCTTTACTGTCACTTAAAAATAAATACATAAAACAGAAAAGACTACACTGGTTAAATTAAAGTGTTCACAAGTCTATGATTCTGTGAATGGCTAACAATTATAAATTATCTCAAGAAGGGTACAGGAGTAAGTTGTACAATCTTTAAGTAAATGATCAGAAGACACATACAGGATAAGAGTCTAATCAGCCTAGCAGGGATGTAGAGTTATAGTCACAATTGCTAGGAAGCAGATCAAGGCAAAAATCAAGCAAGCCCTTGACAACAGTCTGATGTAAGCACCTCCTGAGGGTGAGGTAGAATTTAGCCAGGGCAATGTACCTGGTAATTATATCCATCTTCACTTACCATACTTCTGCACTATTTCTCTATATTTATTTCTAGGACAATGGAACTGGAAAAAGGAGACAAACAGTCTTATTCATTTCTTTTTTTGTGTGTGGAACTGGGGATAGAACTCAGGACCTTGCAGTTGCAAGGCAGGCACTTGTACCCCTGAACACAATGAAGGAAACAGGTCATATGTTCAGGTTGTTTCCAAGATTTAGATAGTGATTTCCCCAGAATCTTGCCATTCAGTTAGGAAAGGCAAGATGTTACAAGATAAACATTAAATGACAGTCAAAAATGATAAAATGCTATCTAACTAGGGGAAGAGAAAGAGCCAGGCTATTTGAAGGGTCAAGGAACTTTCACAGGGTATAAGACTTCAGTCTGCTCTTGAAAAACATACAGAAATCACTTCAGTGTATGCAGAGACAAACACATAGAAGACAGATCTTTAGAGTGAATTTCTTTTAGGTATTCAAGACATAGAAATAAAAACAATCAAGTGTCATTCAAAGGACAATATATTAGATTCTAACTAGAAAATAAAAAGGCATACAGTAGCTGTGATGAGATAGTAAGACTCTTCAGGGGAGATGTAAATGGATTCAGACTTATATTGGAATATAGATTTGAATTCATAACAAAGGCCCAGATACAATAATGATATAAATGTGAGGACAGTATGGGCCACAGGAGATGTTCACAAGGCCAGGGACGCTCTGGTCTTCCACTTTAGCCAGACTCAATGTGAGTAGGAAGGAGAAAAGCAAACAAAAACAAGAAGGAGAAAGGGAAACAAAAGAGTGGAGAGAGAGTTTCTACTTCACGGCATGATAGAAAGGAGGCACCACCTTCACTCAGATGCCCAGAACTCCACACTGACCCAGCCATAGAAGCCATTAAGTTTAGCCTTCAGCCCACAGCCACACAAAACAGTTAGGAAAGCTAAGAATGGGGGGACTGTGTATGTCAGACAGTAAGTAAATACAGTGGAGACAGAGCTTAGACTGTGTCTTGCAGAACAATGCTCTAAGGTGTCCCCAAGTGAGAACTAGCAGAATCTTCTTCAACTCTACTTGGTACCCTAAAATAAAATTAATATCACAAATATTACTTAGTTTTGACATCTAAATGCTATAAATAATTTTTAGTTTTTATACCCAAATGATTTGCAGTTAAATACATCAAAGCAACAACAGAGAAAATTTTATTATGAAGGTTGCATATGAAAATATTTGCATATCATGATCATGGTCAATAATGCAATGCACCTTTCTGTGGCCCCAGTCTTCTATTGGCTTGGGTGTCTAGTGGTCACTTTCAGACCCTGACACTACACTAAGCTACTACAATCATACCACAGATATGACTTCCATAAGATACGAATTCTGAACAATTCATACAATTTTTTCACTGAATTTCATGTCTAACCATCCCACTAAGACCAAAATCTAGAAACTCAGGAAAACCAATAAATTCAGAAAAAGAAAACAAGATAAATGTGTTTTAAATTAGTAACATACACAATGAAACAAATACATAAAAATATACTCTAGAGGTTTCCACGTATTACATTATATTTTAGAATAGCCACAAACCAAAACACAAGCTCCTCATGTATTTATATGCAATAGGGTGGTAATGCAAAACAGTAGCATAAAAATATAATCCACAACAATTGAGTTAAATACCAATTAAATAAGGACTTAAACATAAATACACCCAGGGTCAGCGATCCGGCTGTGAAAAAGTAATTCCATCCCCACAGAAAGCAGGAAGAGACACAGCTGATCCTCTGGGTTCTAAGCCCAGTTGGGGCACTTTGTAGCTGGGTAAACATAAGATAATTTCACTAGCCTTCAGTTTCCCCATTTGTTTTTCACTGAGAACAACACTTCCACACTGAGGCAGCACTGACATTTGCAGATAAGTAGAACAGGGTTCTTATTGGTGATTGGTACAAAAGAATTTAACCCATGTTGCCTAGTAACAAAGGGGACTCATGATTTGTTCACCCAAAAGCTATAAAGAACCCTAGCATCTCTTGTCACTTGCTTCATATGCCCGAAGTATTCTCACAAAAATGAAAAGGACAGTTCCAGCTTGGCACCATGAAACCTGTCAGGCAGCACCATTCTGTGAGGAGACTAAGGACTGTCCACATTGCCAGCACTGTCACTGGCCGGCTCAAAGGAGAGTGAAGTGCTGGGAACTAGAAAATGAATTCAGATGTGAAATACAGAGTCTGGGCAGACAAAAGGAATCAATTGCAATTTTTTTTTTTTTTTTTTTTTTTTTGTGGTACCAGGCATTGAACTCAGGACCTTGAACTTGCCAGGTGAACACTTGTTCCACTGAGCTTATCTCCCCAGCTGCATTTTTCTTTTAAAGGACCTAAATTAAATTCCTCACCTAGAGGCCTTCACTTCTCTTTAGAGCACAGTAGCACTACTTTTAATATAATTTCATCTTCTTGCAAAGAATCAGAATAATACTAATGCCTATGATCACTTTCCAATTTCTAGGCTAAAGGCTTCAGGAGAGTTTATGCTGCTATGAAAACACACACACAGGCACTGCCTCACTAATGCTACTGAAACACTACCTGGTCTGTGAAAGGTACCAACTCAGGCCAAATAGAAAAGAGCATAATGCATTATGTGTTAAAGCAAAGTATCTATTTGTATAGCTAAGTAGCTGCAAAGTATATCTCTTTGTCTGGTGTTTGCTGTTTATTGATGTCAACAGATCACCCATGCTTTGGACATGACTCTGCCTGAGGAATGTAGTTTGTTCCCCAACTCACCTAAAGACAGCTTTTACCGCCAGACTTGCTTATTTTAGCCAACTGCCCCAGTAGTAGCTTCCAAGGGAAACTCCCTGACAGCTCACCAGGAATTGTTTAACTGGGAGAAACTAAATAGGTTAAAAAAAAACAAAAAACAAAAACAACAACAACAACAAAAAAAAACTACAGAGGTAAACTTCCTGCCTCCAATACAGCAGTATTACTTTGTCTGCTGGTCCCTTGTATTAAGCAGTACATTTTAAGTTAAACTATAATGATCATAATCAGCCATCAGAATAATGAATTCTTCCTACTTCTTGGGAACTTTGGCATCCAAAGTCTGCCTGTTGTCTCTTCAGTCACAAGTGAGAACAAGCTTCTGTCAGAGGGAGTGGGGGGAGAAGAGATTTATCTATGTATGTAAGCAGGATTGTTTAAACAACTATATTGTGCATTTCTGCTGGTGCTTGTAAAGAATCAGTTAATGCTTTAATTTTTTCATCTCCTTTTTCAATTGTCACTTTTTTCTCTTTATTTTCTTATACATTCTTTTTTCTTTTTTTCAAATTTTACATAAATATATGTGGTAATATGAATAACTGGTTGGAAGAGAACACTATGTAACGCAACAAATACTGAACCATTCACATTACTTTGTTAGGTGAAATTCCATATCACTTACAATTTTTTGTTTTAATTCTGATTTATACTCTTGAAAAGATTTTTAAAAAAATTTAATGAAAGGAAAACATGACTCTGGCCATAGTGCAGACACGAGGATGTGCCAGTGTGGTCTCCAGAAGCTAGACAGGGTGAAAAATGCCTACCAGGTGTCAGAGGGTCCCTGGTAACAAGCTCTGTGATCTGGGTTGTATGCAGGAACCAGTGTGGTCCCTTCAGTGTGGCTCTGGTCAAGAGCATGGTTACGACCTGAGAATTAGCCAGACTCACATCCTCTGTTCCTGCTTTACCCCTGATAAGGCAGAAAGGGTGCTCAGACTTTGCACAGTGGGTTTGTGGTGCCCCCAAGTAACCCCAATATGAGCTTTAGTTTAGAAACATGATGGCCTTCTTTCTCTCTCTTCTCACTGATAAATGTATTTGTTGAAAACCACTTTACAAGGCCAGAGAGGGAAAGGACCAGTGAAAAGAAATGACTCACATGCAACAAAAATATCATCCTTGTCTTCTTTTAAGTCAAAGGCCTAAGTGAAGGAGAATAAGCAAAACTAATTGAGGTATAGCTGGTACAGGCTGGAACAAAAATGCATGGTGCCAAAATAGGTCTCTGGCTGCAGGACAGGCCTTGAAGATCAACCACTGAAATGAGGTGATGATCTGCCCCAGGAGGGACATGTGACTCCCCACAGGGCGATGCTGCTGCTGCTTCATCCTGACAAATGACAGCATGGGAAGCAGGAACACTGATCCTTTAGGCCCCACTCAGACTCCAGTCCTCACACAGCTCTCCCAGGGGACTGGAGGGGGAATTCTCCTAATTGACGTCAGCTGCTGGAAAGGAAGCAAAGCGCTGACCTTAAACTTGGCGACCAGTCTACTCTCATGTCCAGGAATGAAGCCAGAGGGTGCTCTTGGCACTGCTTGCATGCAGTACAGCCCAGCACTGAGGGAGGGAATCCTCTGCTGCCCCAGGGAGGGCAAATCCCCCCTCGCAGGAAATACACAGCCCTGAGATTAGCAGTGGGCCCAGCTGACATGGTCTGTCCCCAGCCCAGACTGCAGAAAACCAAAGCTCAGTGTCTCTGTTCCTAACCCGAAGCTCCAGCTCTCCCTGCATTTCCCAAGAGCATGAAATTCCCTGCTAGGACCTATGGCAAACAGGAGAAAGGGAAAACTCCAGGAGAAAGCCCCTGTCTTAGATCTCTGTGTAGACTGATCCCCATGCTGAAGAAGGCTCTTGCCCATACTGCCTAGTTAAGTACAAACTCAGATGTTTCAAAATCAGCTTTAACCATCATTTTTTAAAGGCCTGGTAATGAAAACTGGAACCAAGCCCTACCCTGTCAAAGCTATCTTGGCTCCCTTGGCTGAGTGTGAAGGGTTGATAAGCCTCCCTCCTGAGAGCTTTTCCCTGCTTCCTGGCTCATCTCCGGCAGGACACTGTCCCCACTGCTCCAGAGGCACTGATCTTTGATCTCAGCCTCCCTTCCTGCCCTCCACCTGTCTGTGTGCATGTCCTTGGGAAGTCCTTCCTTCTGTAGGGAACCTTCAGAGACTGTCACTTCTTAAAGAGCCTGTGTTTCAATTTTTTTTTTTTTTTTTTTGTATTTTAGGAAACAGTCTACTGTGTGCTTGTGATCAGGGTCTAACTAACTATTAGATCAGACACAGTGATCTATCTATTTACAACGTCCCAAGAGCTGGGATTACAGGCACAAGTCACCATACCCAGTCTCAATGGCCTTCTTAATACCCTCCATGGGCAGGGCCAGCCCAGGGAATTGAGCTCCTGGCCCCTGAGCCTGCTTGCAGGTGCTTTAATCCGCTCAGTTATTTGGCTGGCCCTTCATATACTCATGTCTCTCTAGAATTTTCCTTCTTGGCTTTTTCACACAACAAAATTTTAATCATTACATGATCCAGTTCAAACCTCACATATTTTGTCCACAAATTCTTTGCCCCTGCATTCTTTCCTCAGAGTGCACAGGTGAGACAGGCTTTAGGCCCCTCTGTTGCAGTTTGAGTTAGCCACATGAGTCTTACTTGCTGAGGCATCAATGCTCAGCCAGGCCTCTGAAGTTCCAGTCAAGGATATCATCACACCCATGTCATCACCTATAACCCTAACCTCCTACAGAAGTTCTAGACCCATAGGCAGGGCACGTTGGATTCTAACTATCTTATTATTATTTTTTTAATTTTATTAATTCTAATGAGAAAAAATAACAATGACACAGTTTCAAAACAGGTTAGTAGGGCAGTTACAATAATTAATACATTGCATATCATCTTCATAGTAGTTGTTCAGAGTACAAGATGCAGACATGATATCTTTTCTAAACAGTGTTAGTACGAATTGTTCTTCTCCTTAAACTAAGAGAAAATAATTGTATGTATAGTCCAGTAGTCCATAAGAGTAGTGGGTTATCAGCAGAGCTGGCAATGCCAGAAGCTGTTGACTTGAGCCTTTTATAGCTCAGCATATTAATATGGCTTTACTTTTTACACCTCATTGCTAGACTTTTCTGCTGGATGGTAAAGACCAACATAAAGCAAGACCTATATAACAAAAATGTAACTTTTGTATCTAAGAAACAGAGAACAAGAAGGACTGTAAGAATAGCCAATATTTTGGCCCTAGCCCTTGAAGGTCAGTGAAGACTCTGGACATAAGACAACCTGTGCTGTGATATCCTAGAACTCAGTATAGTAGCGTGAGGTGGACATCCTGTGCACAGGTCTCTGCCCTGCTGAAGAGGTACAGGGAGAGGCCCGTGCTCCCTCCCCATGTGGGGCACAGGGCATCGTGCCCCCAGCAGAGACCAGCATGCATTTGCACCTGGGCCTGCACTTCTCCACCTCCAAATTCTTTCAGACACATTTCTGCTGCTCACTATCACCAAGTTTATGGGATTTTGTTACAGCAGCCTAAACAAAAAAGACACTTAATTCCTACTGAATTAAACATCAATATCTTCTCCTTTCTACTCTAATGCTAATATTTTGGTTTTTTTTTTCAGAACCAGGAATTGAACGCAGGACCTTGTACTTGCTAGGTAAGCACTTGTGTCCCTGAGCTATCTCCCTGGCACCTTAAAATTCCTTTTTTCTTTTCCCTCTACAACTTATATGTTTTACAAAACCCTTTGTTCCCAGGAAAAAAGCCAGAGATCACTGCGGTGATCCTTCTTAGGACTCCACTTCATCAGGAGACATCAAGTGCACCCCAGTGTGAAGAACTCCTGCCCCTTTCCAATCAAAAATAAAACAGCCAATTTCTGTACATAGATAATTTCTTTGGTATAGAAATTGTTAGGGACATTTTGATCAAGAAAGTTGTAGTATGAAAGTGAAGACAGTTTTTCTTTCTCCTAATAGTATATTCAAATAGACATTTGAAGACTAATAACATTCTAAGTACATCAAGACTGAGAAGAAAGAATCGCTCACTAGTGTATATCAGTGCTGTTAAATGTACCTTTTCTTTCACAAAGAAAAATATTCTGTATCTAATTTTTTCCTTTACTGAAACGAAAATATGTAAGGATAAATAAATATATTACCTTCTCTAAAACTGAAGTCTGCAAGTTTAGCAAAGTTCTCAAAGGGTGGATCCAAACCACTCAGTATCAGATGCTCTATCTCCTGGTAAGATGCCATTTTGCACAAAACACATGTCTGTCCACCAGGAGTAACAAGAAGAGCTCAGCCTCGGGCCACAGACTGCCACGGGAATCAGAGCGATCTGCTCTTCCCGTGGGCAGTGGCTCTCAGGCATGTGAATCCCACCCAGCTGAGCCCAGGCAGGACAGTGTGCACAGCCAAGCACTGCATCCTGCCATCTCCAGGACATGGTGATCGCCAGAAGGGGGTCACACAGCAAGGACTACAGTGCTCAGTTGGTCTCTGCCTCAACCCAGGTCAAGCTTGCGGCTGGCTGTCTGGTGCCCCTGTGGATGGACTGTGTTTTCCACGCCAGGTAGTGTCACAACTGGCAAGTGACATCACATTTTAGTTCCAGCAGGATGGCTTCACCTTTCCTAGGCAGCACACATGTTACAGAGAATGATCTCCTAAAGACATCTTCTTTTTCTTTTTAATTATGGCCGGCTCAGCCTGCCCTGGGGGTGAGGCTGGTGCAACATATGGTGCAGGACATTGAACCACGGTCCCTGCCACCGCCTAAGCATTCCCAAGAAGGTGCTTTAGACCACTGAGCCATCCTGCCAGCCCCTCCTAAAGATACTTTACAGTGGAGAACTGCCACACTCTATAGAGTAGTAATATCCCAGTACTTCCACGTGCAGGCTCTGTGGTAAGCAAGTATGATGAGTAGTATCTCAGGACTCCCTGTGACCCCGGACCACTGACAACAGGACAGTTGTACAGGATGCAGGCTGTATCCCCAGCACTCACCTGTGACAGGTGCATCGATGTCCAGCAAGTTCTTCTCCTGTCGAAGAATCGAAGCACCCTCTGTTATTATCCTCAGGGCCACGCTCTCTTCCAGCCGGCCCTCCTTCATGAGATGTGCTTTTAGGATATCCACCCTAGGTTTCCCATCATTGTCAAACACTTCCTTCGCTGTAAGCCGGTGACTTGGAGGAAATGGAACAGCTGCAAGAGGAAAAAACCATGAGTTCATTAAGCAAAATCCAACAAGCAAAGATTCAATCACAACCAGCAAATGCAGGGGCTTCTGTCTAATCCTCTAAGGAGGCACAGAGAAGTCCTCACAGTGAAGTACAACAAAGCTTCAGATAATTTCAGATAGCCTCCTCCTTTTGTTCAAGAGAGAACGTGATTGCAGAAAGGCAGTTCAGAGCCTGTATCCATTCAGTGGTATCTTGGGAACCTGAAAAGTTCTGAGCATTGTTTTAAGAAGAAAGTTTTCTGCTAGGCAAAATCAAATCCACAAAAAACGTGGTCTCTCAACATCCAAGGGCCAACCCAGGTGGCTCCAGACTTCCCCGTCAGGACTGAGGAGATGGGAAAGGTGTCCCAACAAGATGGACTGCTCCAACTCAAGTCCATCTCTGACCTTCCAATCCTTTCCCTGAAAGAAAAAGGAATACTTACACTAGCACTGAAGAGAGTGTAGGATTTGTATGTGTGAAAGAACAGGTTCATGTACAGAAAGGACACTGTGGAGAGCAATGGACACATGCATGAGGAAGGAGATGGGTCTCAGAGAATGGTAGAGGCCAGCTCGGCACTTGCCCCTCAGACTCAGCACTCACGACCTGCTCTTCTGCACATGCTGTCCATCTGCAGCAGTCAGGACTGCACACAGAGTCAGGCAGCACAGCCAGAGTGTTTTCCCTCCCACTCCTTGCAAAGAGCCAGGACGCCCAAGACAGCAGCACAAGGTAAACTCTCTGATAACAGCAGAGAACCACTTAAAACCTCATTACTTCTCCAGTTCATACAAAGATTTATTCACTAGACAAAAACTCCAACCTGCTATAGCTTCATCTGGTGCCGCACATCCTCGCAGTCCCTTGGACCTGTCCTGCATCACATATTAAGGACACCCCTTGGGATAGCCCTCTTCCCATGAGGGACACTCAATGCCAAGAAAGGTGGCGCCACTCTGAAAAGGGTCTCTGAAGAAGCACAACTGAAGTAGACACACACCAAGCCGCCAGAGACAGGCCAAGAGCTGTTGTGAGCCCACTAGCATAGATCTGTTATCCAACTGAAACTATAACTACTTTTTAAAAATCAGGAAGCAATGTGACACTTCCCAAGGACCCAACCACAGCTGTTTATCTACAAGGTCAAGCATAGGTGTCAGGGACGGACTCCACCTGCCCTTTAACTTCAGACAAGTTAAATAACCTCTTCTGGCTCTAGTTCATCTGTGAGGTGGAAAATGTGTCTGTCCAGAGGGTTATGCCAAACAGTAACTGGAGCAGTTAACAATTGCAGGGCATTTATTTTACATGAGGGAGCCAGCTAAGCTCTAAAATGGTAAGGCCCACATCCGTGTGCCCACAAACTCAGTCCCCATCTGGGAGTGGGGAGAAACCTGAGGTCCAAACATACTCAGCACGTCCTCCAGTATCGTCATGACTTAGGGCATGCTCAGGGAAGCCAAGATCCTAGGTTAACAGCTAAGCTGCTTCCCAGGAGGTCCTCAAGATGATGCATAATAAATGATTAGCAGATCACTTTTTATAACTGAAATGCTAAGAAGTACTGACGTGTATTTCTTATTTTAAAGTTTTCTAGAGGGTGGAGAGAGAGCTGGGTGGTCTAAGCATCTTCATGGCAAGCGCAAGAACCTGAGTTCAATGCCTGGGACCTTACGCCGCGCATCAAACACCAAAACCAGGAGTGGTGGGTACATACCTACAATCTCAGTGCTGAGGAGGCTAAGAAAGGAGGAACACTACTAGGACCACTACTAGTCTGAGTGGCGTAGTGAGACGCTGCACTAAATAAATAAATAAATAAATAAATAAAATGAATGATTTTTTAAAAAATTAGAAAGATTTCGTATAAAAAAGTCCTTATTTTCAAAAAATTGCTTTGCGCTCCTTTATAAAACAAAAGATGAACGTATAATGGCACAGCAGACTGTAAAACAGAAGAAAATACAGGTTTAAGTTGGGGAACAAAAGGAGGAAACCAGGTCGCTCCACTGGAAGGCTACTTGGTCCCTTTGCTTGCTTGCCCTTTGCTCTTTTCTCTGGCCTGAATACTAGACCTGAATATGGCCTGCTCCTTGAGAACACAGACGTTCAAAGGCCACATCTTTTTAAACCTAGGTCTCTCTATGTTCGGAGATTAGTAAACATCTTGTCTGGCAATTCCTCACCACCCTTGACCCTCAGGCTGCTTGCAGGTCACAAGTCAGCTGGGGCAGAGAGGGGAGCTTCACTTGAAGACAATATGCACTGTAACAACCACTGCTGAATTCCCATCATTTTGCTTTGTGAAACCTTAAAATTTCTGATGTTTTTAGAAATGTTGTATTCTCTTTAAAAAATAAAAGTTAAAAAAAAAAAAAAAAAAAGACAATCGGTTCCTTCCTCCATCTCCCACTCACCGACCCCTGTACCCTGCAGGCATTTGTTACTGACTGATCTCTTGAAGACTGACAACCATTCTTTCTAGAATGAGAAGGAATCTTGTGTTGTTTTAATTTGCATCTCTGCAATGATTAGTGATGTTGAATATTTTTATGTATTTATTTGCCAAACATATTTGGATTGGGTCTTTGAATCTGGGGGCTCTGATTTAATCAGTGTGAAGACTGCTCAAAAAATTAGGACTAACGGTCTCATTTTATCCAGCTATCCCCTTCTTGGTATTTTCTCAAGAGAATTAAAAGAGTATCACACCACAGTGCTGTATGCACACCTGAGTTTAGAATAGTGCTTTGTAATAGTGCCCTCTTGGAAACAATACAAATGCCCATCAATTGATGAACAGATAAAAAAGATTTTTTTATACTACTCTGCCACTAAGAAGGATTGACTTGAGACAATTACAGCTAAATGGATGACCCTGAGATCATACTCTCGTTAGAAATAAATCCAACATGTGTAAGTATCACATCCTCTCTAGTGTGAGCAACTGAAACTAAATAAGAACCAAAATGGGTAACAGATATTGTTGAATAGGAAGAATGTGTTCAAAGGGTAAAGAGATTATTGGGAAGAGGAACTAAGATACAAAATGCCCTATGATGAATGTGATCGTTACCTATATCTAAATTGTACCAATAAACTTGTAAAAAAAGATACGCAAGTCAAAGGTGAGAGCTGATTTTTTTAACAAATGATTTCCCACCATGTGAGTTAGAAAATTGTGAAGGAGTTAGAGCGGCAGGTCTCAACCTGTGGGTCGAGACCCCAGTGGGGGTCGAACGACCAAAACACAAGGGTCGCCTAAAGCCATTCCAAATCATAACTGTAGCAAAATTACAGTTTTGAAGTAGCCACCAAATTTTTTTTTTTTTTGGTTTAGGGTCACTGCACCATGAGGAACTGTATTGCAGGGCCACAGCATGAGAAAGGTTGAGAACCACTGATTTAGAAGCTGTGAAAACATCAGGCAGGAGTCACAGATGCACAGAAGGGAGAAACCAATCTATTTTCTCACAGATAAAGGCAGTGGATTTCTGGCACACAGGCAATTGTGGACTTCAGTAAACCTAACACAGACCAAAAGACTCAACCCAGAGGAGCAGAAGCCCCGTGGGAAAACACAAGTATCTCAGAGAGCGCCTCATTTTGGTGGATCAGGCTTCCTTGGCAATCCTGGGCTGTTGGGGAAGGACGACCCACAGATAGACACCCTAACCAGTGCTGCAGAAGCAAGCCCACCATGGCTGCTAACAGTAGGCTGAAGTAACAGGCAGGCTAGCCCCAGCCCTGGCAGGGGGAAGCTTGCTCCAATAAAGAGGGTACTAAGGGAGCAGAGATGGCCAATCAGAAGGCTCAGCTCCAACTGGCAAAGTGGACAATGATGAGCCCGGGCCTTGTACCAGCCAGACAGAAAGCAGAGCCTGCAGGAAAAAGCAGCCTTGATGATGTGGATCAAGGCAGGGATGCTCACAGCAGGGCTCCCTGAGGCCACTGTAAGTTTGGGCTACTGCTTAGGTGTCTGCGCACCTTTGGGCTTCATAAAGGAAATGCCAGGCTCACAAAGGTCACATCTATTTGCTTTTTTTATTCCTCTCCATCCTACCTGCAGACCTGTGCCAAATATTGAGCAACAACTGTGGGGACCCAAGAATTCAATAGGCTTAGAAAACATTTTGTTTTTATCAACTCACTGTGAAGGTAGCTATGCTTAAATAATAAAATTGGAGCTCCCTTACTTCCCTTACTTTAAATATTACAGAATTCCTTTCACTGAGATGAGATTGGAAAAATTAATTTTGTACCTGCTACTACAGATTCACCATTAGATGTTAATATTCAGGCTGTCTCACCTACACACAGCATATAACATCCTCTGAGTTCTCACAAGCATCCTAAACATGAGAATGTTTCTACATCTTCTACACTATTTCTCTTCTATCTTTAAATGAGTAGAATAGCAAATTACATGGAATTTCAAACATGCAAGTTCTGGACTGACTTCTCACAAGAAACAGAGACTCTAAAGGCAAATGTCACAGTGGCAGAGGATCCCTGTCAGTCCTCTTCGGGGATGACGGAATTCTGGCAGTGACTCATTTCCAGTGGTCTCCCAGGAAACACCTTTCAATTTGCTGATTCCAGCAAAGAGTCCCATTATCTATCTCAGAGAAAAGCTACAAGTTTACATGTTAGAATTCGATGGGTCCAATATGGGCATCTACCTAACAATTTTGAAAGCCACAGGAATCGCAGCCCTCCATCTGGGCCATGAGGAGGACCACACCTCAGAAAGACCCAGGGGCCTCTTTGTACTTTAACAATCCCTTGGCATGTACTGAGGAGCTGCAAGTGATCTGCTACCACCCTAGGTAGGTCCACCTAGCTGGGATCTTGTTTTCTCAAAACCCAACTGTGCCTAGTCGCCTTCTTTCTTTCTTTCTTTCTTTCTTTCTTTCTTTCTTTCTTTCTTTCTTTCTTTCTTTCTTTCTTTCTTTCTTTCTTTCTTTCTTTCTTTTTTTCTGTATTTAGAGCAGGCTCTGCAGGATCTCACTATGGGAATCCCACTCATAGTCATCCTCTTGTTTTCAGCCTTCCAAGAGATGGGATTATAAGTGCGTGCCACCACACTCAATCTTAACCACCTTCTCAGAATGGGGCCAGGCATACTGGAGATCAAATCCTGGTCCTTGTGTCTGCCTAGGCAGGTGCTTTAGTCCACTGAGCTACTCGTCAGCCCCCCAACCTTTTTTTTTTTTTTTCTATACTTAGTACAGGGTCTATGGAGTCCCACTACACAGATTGTAATCCTAGTGATCCTCCTGTTTTCAGCACCCCAAGTGTTGGGATTACAGGTGTGTGCCACCACACCCAGTCTTAATCGTTGTGTCAGCACACTTTGGGAGCAGGGGCGGCACAGCACACCAAGGAACAAACCCAGCTACTGTGCTCTACCTAAGCAGGCACTTTCGTCCACTGTGCTATCAGACTGGCCCCTAGTAACACTTTCACTGGAAGAAGGAACAAGATTGCTGGACCTCTGCTTGCAAAAGTATTATAAATACTGGCAAGAAAGAACCATGCACTTATCATACCCAAAAACTCAGGCATATCCAAAGCAAAAAGGGCCCTTAAAATACCTGGCTCAGTCACTTCTCTCTGGCTGCTGAGGAATGCTGACAGAATTCTGGGACTCCTTGTTGTGATTTTTAAAAGTTATATTTGGAAAAGCCAAGGGCTTGGCCATGCCAAGCACACACTCTACCACTGAGCTGTACCCACCCAAAGGGTTCTTTAGAGAAAAAAGAAACAGACAACTTGCAGTTAAAACTCTCAACCCTCATAGACAAAAGGAGACCAAAATGTAAATAAAGAACGAGTGAACTTCTAGTGCCAACAACCCAACATGACTGGCAAGTCTCCCAGTTTCTATTCCAAACTTCACCCTGTAGACCTGAACCATCTAAAAAGCTTCTTTCCAGTCATGGGCCACTGTTCAGCTCTTGAAAAGCAGCTGATCCAAGCCAAGATTGGGTCAATCTACAGAATGTCCTGAGTTCAGAAGTCTTGAAAGGGTGAGCTTGCAGGGGCAAAACAACTCATTCACATTTTAAAATTAACTTATGTCAAAATAATAAGATTTATGACACTGGCTACATAAGATTTTCACTAAAATCGATGTCACCTTTTTACTTTTTAGCACATAGATATTAAAGCATTTAAAATTCTATATATTCCTTTTCCTGGGAAACAGTGCAGTACCTACCTAACAGGTGCTGAGAAGCATTCCTTTCACATACCTCTCCTACTGAACAGTGACTTAGGACCACAGTCTTCTCAGTCAGTGGCAATATGAGCAGTGGAAATTATTTCTGTTACTTTTCTGCTTTTCTAGCTGTCATTTACATCTTACAAAACTTCAAACTTTCCCAAAACTAACTTAAACTGAAATTGCTTTTCAAAAGAAAGGTCTATTTTCTGCCTCTGGAGATTTGGATTTCACTGGTATAGGATTTAACTAGCGTAGTGTCCCATCAGGGATGTGACCATGTCTTAAGGCTGCCACACAACGCCAGTGGAATTCCTGCCAGCCTGTGCTGTGACAGAGGCATCGTACAGACACTGCCACCTCTGCAGCCCCTGTGTCAGTCACAGCCTGGACAGCAGGTGCAAAGGCTGCAAGTCTAGACATGCTCACTCTGCTTCGATCATCTGAACGTGCTCAGGAAGGGTCCTGGCCTGTAAGCCACGATGGGGCTCCTCCGCACAGGGTGCCAGGGGTACTTAGGTCAGCTCCTGTCACAAATACAACTCAAGAATGCCACATCTCAGGGGCAGCTGAAACACTCTGACCTAGTTGCCTAAGCCTGTCACCCGTTAGTTCCTTCCTGGACATCTGTGTGTCACATACTGTGATGCTAATAATGGACCCACATAGATCACTCATATCAGAAGCTCTGTTAAAGTTCTTTTAAGCACAAGGCTCTGTAATTCTGCAATGGGTGCTCAGAAGAGGTAGGAGGGCTGTGAAGGTGGGTAGCATAAGGCACCCAGGCCCTGATGAACTTGAGACAACTGTACGGTATCAGATGTAAACAAAGAGAAGTGCGAAAACCACGAGACAAAAACATCAGCAGTAAAGAAGAAAAAGCACCTTCACCTACCTAACATCACATCTGGGTTCCTAGAAACCCTTTATCCAGTGTGTATTTTTCTGATTTCTTATTTTAAGTTTACAGCAAATAGATACACTTTTAGATGATCCAACATTCCCTTTAAGGTTAGTTACAAACTTTCTTCAGTACAGTTATGCTAAAAATGTACCAGTGAAAATACACAGAAACAGCCCCTCTTCAGCCACTCATCCATGTGTGTGAAATCTGACCTCTCTTCTAGACAACAGGGGGAGGAATACACAAAAGACGCAAGGAGTTTTTGCTAAATCTTATTTGTGTTCTATAATTGTAAGATCTGATTTGACATATAGATTTTTTTCTTTTTTTCTAAATCTCTTAGTATGGGGATACATTAGAATATCTACACACAGAGGCACAGGAATGCACACTGAAGAACAAAATTCTCAGGCTGCTGCCAGGAGCAGTGGGAATACCAGCCTAGATTTCCTGTGTCCCCCTGAGAGGCACTCATCACCTGCTTGTCTGAGCCTGGCTTTCCTTAACAGGGGAACCCCTGCACATCAAGACTTGCATGCCTGTCTCAAGTGTGGGTATCAACCTTGTGCATAGAAATAGCCAATCCACTTAAGATGAGAAGGAAACGATTCTTTGCAGATCTATAGAAAAAAAATCCAATTTATTAATTTCCTGGCTTTTGTTCCCTACTGCTCTGAGGACTTTGTGCACTTCCAGGTCCTGAACTTCAATGCAGAGTACATCCTTTCTACAAACATGGTATGCGTCTTAAGCACTTCATCAGCAGACGGAACACCTCCTTTAGTTTTCCTGAATGTTACCTGCTTTAACACACAGTATTTTATGTCACAGTCCAAAAGTGCTAAGAAAAGCACACTATGGACATTTATAAAAATATCCATTCTCTATTCACGTACAGAAAGTTGCTATATATATATATATATATATATATATATATATGCATGTGTACAGAAAATTACTTATATATAAGTATATCACATAATGTCACAGTATAATTTAAAACTAACTCTGAAATATGGTACTTCATTCTTTAATATACATCAGATACTAACTGAAATATTTATCACCGCAATTACAAGGGACCAATAATTAATAAAAGAAAATATGTACCTGAACAGGATAAGCGGAGCTTCTCTCTTATGATTTGCTCTGAATTTCAAAATCATTTTCATTTCAATATGCCTACTTGTATGTATCTACTGCTTTCCTTGTGATTCTTTCTGCATACTCCTGGCAACAGGCACTCATCTGTCTGAGCACGCAAGGACATGGCCCTGGTGACAGTCTACAGTCCTTACAAAGACAGTTTTGGGAGGTTCTATCATTGGTGGCTCATTTTATTACAATTGCAAATGGCTTGTGTAATAAATTATGCAATAATGACTCAAGACAAAAGATCATTTGCCAAAGATTTTAAGAGTTATTGAAAGGCTTAAATAAAACTTGATTTATTGTTGTTGTCATTGCCACAATTACAAAAATTATGCACAAAGCTCTAGTGACCATCGAATCACAAATTATTTCATAAAATTATATTTACAAATAGGTGATGCATATGTTATAGAATGTTTAGGTTAAGAATTACAAATTGTCAGACATGGTAGTACACGCCTATCACACCAACATTTGGAAGGTTGAGGCAGGAGAATTGTTGCAAGTTCAAGACCAGCCAGGGCTACAAAGTGAGCTAAAGGTTAGCTTGAACTGCGAGAAAGAAGGGATTCTGTCTCAAAAAAAAGAATTATAATTAAACATTAAATAGCTTAAACACTAAAGTCAAATGAAATACTTAAATGTTTTAAAATATGTAACTGAACACCCACTGTCTCATGAGTCTACTCTGTAGTACATTGTTACTATTTTAATTTTAAAAATACTCAGTTACATCAGAAAGTAACCCACCTGTACTCGATCTGAGTAACACCTGAAATGATTACATCAATTATTTTCAGCAAATGATATTTATAGTAATCTCCACAACAGCAAACTTACATCATTCCTCCTGGGATGAATTTAAGCAGACGAACATATTATTTTATTTATTTACTGATTTTGGACATTTTCCCTTTTCAATGTAAGCGGAGATTAAAACCAAGAAACAAACAAGAACAGGTACTTTAAGACTAGTTCAACTTACCTCTCAAGTGAGTAAGTCCCTCTAAACAGTTACCCTTTAGAAATGACTACCCAGGGATTTTAAAACTTTAGCCCAATGCACACTTCCCTTTTCACAAATCTTTAAACTCAACCTAAGATATGGAAATACGATCAAAGACTTCACCTGTATTGGAGCTGAACAATGGGAAATTGCTTTTAATCAATGTAAACTTCAGAAAATTCTGTACAAAACACAAGCGTGAAAAACATAAAAATTGCCTGAGTCTCTGCCGCTTCTTCTTGCTTGCTCTTCATTCCTATCCCCACTCCAACCCCATCCCCAGCCTGCCTCGTGAAAAAAACTATGTACATGGAACCATTATTTCTTCTTTAGTGAATAAAGCGTTCTTGGAAAGGGCAAACCTGCATTGCAAATGATACTGCTAGTTCTAAGCAGCAAGTGAAGGAAGGAACCAAACTGTGATTTTTGTGTCTAAAGTTTGATGATCTTTGAAAGTTAAGAGGACCAGAAGGCACTTGGGTCTGGCAGCACAGTGATGTGGCATCCCCTCTAGAAGCAGGATGCAGCCAGGCCTTGGCTCCCTCTGGTGGAGGACTCTTCTCCGCAGATGCAGGGCAGCAGCCCCAGGAGGGGCTCCCTGAGCTTCCTGAAGATTACCAGGCTGGCCTCCACCCAGTAGTTTCTTTCATTGCAGAGCAACTCACAGGAATGACACTCAAACATGGGAGGTCCCAATTCCTGGATCCTCAAATGCATCTCTCCACATTATCATCTCCATCTCCACACACCTATTTAAAACATGGAAGCTTTCACCTGATTCTCACCTACAACAGGATTCTCCCTAAATCCATCTGCCTTTGTTTCATTTCCCCTTTATGTGAACTTGTCAACACTAACCTGAAACCAAACATTTCAAATTTCTTAATCCAGCAAAGGAAAACAGGTAACAAAGCAGTTCAGAGTGCATTCCCTCCATAAGAGCCACTAGTGAATGACATTTTCCACCCAATGTAGGATATTCATTTTATTTATTTATTTATTTATTTATTTATTTATTTATTTATTTATTTATTTTTGTGGTGCCAAGGGTTGAACTTAGAACCTTGTGCTTGCCAGACAAGCACTTATTTCATTGAGCTATCTCCCTGGCCCCCTGAGGATATTCATTGCACATGAAAGAAATTTTCCAATAATGGAGGAAGCAGAGTGTTGGAATTATGATTACAATTGAAAATTCGCAGGGGACTTCAAAGTTCACACTAACCCACAATCAATAATCCTACTCAAAAATCACAGAACTAAGGAGAAAACTTCACAACCAACCACCCTTGCACATCCAGCCCAGTGTCTCGGTTTCCAGTAGAAGTCAATCAACACCTTCAATGGGTGAAAGACTGAGTGGGTTTCTTTTTACTCTTTTTACCCACAATCTGGGCGAAGACTCTGTGGTGGGAGACACATTCTAAGAAAAAAGGAACAGACATAAAGGGTCAGAAAATGTAACTATGATAAATAAACGACAGTCTACAGCAAGGAGAACCTTCATTCAGGAAAGGGTTTGGAAGGCTCCACTTGGGAGGAGGTCAGGGTGTGTACTGCAGGTGTGGTGGGAGGAGGGCCTCACACCCAATGACAGACAGATGTAGGGGGAAGTGAACTGCAAGGGAGTGCTAAGGGGGAAGTGACATGCTGAAATGCTAGGACTCCACCTCTGTACTGCAGGGTCGCAGCAGAGCCTGCTGCCATTCACAACGTGAAATTAACCACACAATAATAAAAGCAGGACACTTGTGCTCCAGAGCCTCTAAGTGCTTAAAATATTATTGCAAGAGCTTCTGAAAGCAGTTCAAGTATTTGTTCTAAGCAAGGTAATGGCCTAGGCTGTAAGAATGCTGGAGTGCGTATCTGTGAAATGGACATTTCAGCTGCTGAAGTTAGTGTAGCTGATATTAAGAAGCTACCCCTTTCTTAGCCACTCTTCATGGCAGAAGTGCCTCAGGAGGAGGAAGGACTCCTCTGCTCCACTTTTCTAGTCCCACAGAACCAGCAGCCTGTCACACCGCACCCAGACCTCACCAGCAGACTCAGACAGAAAATTCACCATGTAATGCTGTTGCCAGCCACTCAGAGCCAGCTTATCTCCCTCCTCACGAACACACTGAGCAATGGGATACTGGACTTTGGGCTACTGTTCCTCCTGATAGCCAAAAAGGTTCAGGACTCAGAACTGTTCACTTAGGTTAAAGACCCTCCAAGTGTGACAATGGGTCATCTAGACAGCATTCTAAGTGATTTGTTAAAATTAGTAAAGTTAATTTTTATTACATGCACAGAACTCACAACCAGTACACTAGAAATGCAATGGTTTTGTATAACCATATCACTTAAAATTATACATTGGCTTATAATTCCTACTTAAGAAATCACACAGATTAGGGTAAATATACTGAAAGCATATGGCACAAGGTTTATTCAGGGAAAGGCAAACACACACACACACACACACACACACACACACACACACAATCAGCTGGTGAATAGTACATGCTACCACACTTAGAGAGGTACATTTTACTGTTAGGTCGCCAATGCCCAGATGATGCTCCTCAGCCTTAGAGCACTGTCCCCTTGAGCCCACACCCAGAGCTGGGGAAGACTCTACCCCAGCACCCTTGCCCTGGTTCCATCCTAGAGGGACAGACCACTGTAAACACCTCAGATCAGGGATGGCAGCCTGGCACAGAGGACACACACACAAACAGCAAATTCCAAATGTCACAACAGCCCTAAAAGACATCAAGGCACATCCTTGTGCCCATGGAGGTATACCTCACCAGACCACGCACTGTGTCCAACCAAGGAAGGGAAAGGCAGCGTGCAGTCACCATACACTACCTTCAAGAGCACTGAAAGGATGCACAGCCTACAAAACACAAAGCTTAGCGGTGTGACAGTTTCCTCTCTAGCAGCACATCTTCCCTAGTCACTGCCACACATGAAGGGCTGCATACATTGTCAATTGTTTTTGGATTATAATTAAAATCAGGACAAGTTCCACATTCCCAAAAGTGTGACATGAGCCATTCACAATCAAACTCAAAATATTCTTCAGTTTACTAATACTGTATGTATCACATGTAAATTTTTAAGAAGTTATGTGGCGTATACTTGGTCATTAGCACTGGAAAAAGAAAAATATATCCCACAAATTGCATAAATGTAAATGAACTCAATTAAAGCAATTTTCCTTTATGTACCTATAATCTGAGAAAATATGGAAACCTCTAAAATTGCTTTGCTGATCCAGTTTTCTTCCCAACCAACTGTCATGGCTTGCAGCAATAAGGAAATAATTTATACTTTCTTAATGAACATAATACTCCATGGTACAGTAAAAATTCAGAGTCAATTAAAGAAATAAAGAAGAAAAAATGGTATTTTATGACTTAAGGTCAGCTTACCAAATTCTAAACAGAATGGGAGCATTGTTAGCATCATTTCCAGAGGTAATGCCATGTTGACTTTCCAGAGAACCGGGAGACCCAATGACTACTCTCACACCAAATAAGAAGCAAAACACGTAAGAATCAGTCATCCAAGCTATTCTGAACTCCCACCACACAGACCTCTAACTACCCTGGAGTTCCCATGCTCAGGAGACAGCAGAGTGTGCCTTAGAAACAGAATTCTGGGTCTGATCCTTCACACAAAATCTGTCGAAGTACATTATGCAAGAGGACTGATGTCTTTTTAAAAATTCCAGTAATTTGCTATCCAAGTGTGGCTATTCCACTGAGGATGACCACGATGAACACAGGACAATGCGGCTCCCCAAAGAGACCACCTATGGGCCACCAGGTCCACAGCCACAGCTTCCGCACTCCAGCAACAAAGCAAGAGAAACACAGACCATCCCAGTGCAGTCACTTGTTTATGAGCATCATACTCCAGGGATTCAAAGTAGAGTAAGTCACCAATAACGTGCCAAGGTGATATTCTGAGGTTCAGGAGAAGAGGGCATCTAAATACAGTGGGGAGGTTTAAA